>PISX010019897.1:0-37166 GCA_004024625.1 Mellivora capensis
CATGCTGTCTTGGTGATCACAGCTTTGTAGTAAAACTTGAAATCAGGTAACGTGATGCCGCCAGTTTTATTTTTGTTTTGCAACATTTCCTTAGCAATTCGGGATCTCTTCTGATTCCATACAAATTTTTTTTTAACATATTTTCCCCTGGTTGGTTCCATTCCAGGGCCCTGAGTGATCCCTCTCCCTATTTTCAGCCTCAGAATTGCATTATCACATACTAGTCTCACAGAAGAGATAGTCTATGTCCCTGACAGGTCAACAGAAAATCCTTAAATTGAGTCTTTTACCCTATTTTTTGGTGTAACTTAGGTCACATCTCCTCCGTCTCCGAACCAATCATTGTGGCACAAGAAGGAAATCCACTCTTTGGCTTTGCCTAACATTTTTGTTCTGTCCCTGGAATTTGGGAGTAGAGTTGACATCATCGGAAGCAAATGGGCTGAGAGTGAGGCTCGGAATGTTGGGTCAACCAAACAAACATGGAGGTTTCATCAGCACAACGTGGGGCAGTAGATGCTGGGCACCCAGAACAGTTAATGTGCACCAGAGAGCTCACCTCCCACTTCCCACTTAATGCAGATGCCTCTTTACAAGATCTTTCAAGTCATCCAGGGCTTGAACTCTCAGTGCCAGGAAATTCCCTACGATATGAGACATACTTTCCAATTATGGGACTTTTCTAGGTGTTATAAAGTTCTTCATTATGTTAAACTCAAATCTGAGTCTTCTAACTCTACCTTCATGACAACTTAACACAGGATGAACTTACTCCCATTTTTCATGTCAGTTTCTTACATATATTTTTTTAAGATTTTATTTATTTAGGGACGCCTGGGTGGCTTAGTTGGTTAAGTGGCTGCCTTCGGCTCAGGTCATGATCCCAGCGTCCTGGGATCGAGTCCCACATCCGGCTCCTTGCTCGGCAGGGAGCCTGCTTCTCCCTCTGCCTCTGCCTCTGCCTGTGCTCACTCTCTCTGACAAATAAAAAAAATCTTTAAAAAAAAAAAAAAAAGATTTTATTTATTTATTTTACAGACAGAGATCACAAGAAGGCAGAGAGGCAGGCAGAGAGAGAGAGAGAGGAGGAAGCAGGCTCCCCACTGAGCAGAGAGCCCAATGCAGGGCTCGATCCCAGGACCCTGGGATCATGACCCGAGCTGAAGGCAGAAGCTTTAAGCCACTGAGCCACCCAGGTGCCCCAGTTCCTTACATATTTGAAGGAAGTCTTATCTTCTCGAGACTATATCCCCAGGCCCTCAACCAATTTTTATGCTGACATGATACTGTCATCTGAAGACACTGATTTCTCATCCTCCTAAGGTGTTTGGTTGGAAAGTGGCCACAATACCTCATCTATTACCGGATCAGCAGTGCAATTATTGTCCTTTGGATATCTATGAGTGTAAAAGGATTGTATTCACTTTAATTCAACAGTCATCTCACCTTGTTGCCATGTGTTGAATCTGCTAGGATCTTCAAATATATTTCATAAAATTGTGCTCAAGTTTTGTACTGGAAATTTATACTTATGTGGTGGTTTTAAAATATTGAATTCAGGATGCTATTCCAGTTATATTTCACCATGTTAGATTTAACAATTTACAGGTATTATTATTTTATTCTTAATTAACCAGAGAACGAGCTGTCCCTCCCAGCCTTGTTTCAGGTCTGTTTGATGAGCACGCCTTCGGTATCTTCATAAATGTTCCTCATAAATGTTGTTTGTAAGATTTGAATAGTTGAAAGACTGACTTAGCAAGGTTTGTTCTTGGAGATGTGCTCGTCTGGGAATCTTGTCCCATTTGCCCACCCCTCACCAAACAGCTCATAAAATATCTCTTCATCGGTACTTCATGGACTCTTGCTGAGATCTGTTGTTTAGGAAATCTCTGCGTTCTAACTTTCAGAAAAATCAGTTCAAGATTAGCCTCACTAGTTTTCTGGAGTCTCAGTTAAGTTATCTGCTTGAGGTTCTGCTTTTCCATCTGCATATTCTTTCATACCTTAAGAATTTAGTGAGCTTAGGGATGCCTGGGTGGCTCAGTTGGTTAAGCGGCTGCCTTGGGCTCAGGTCATGATCCCAGCGTCCTGGGATCGAGTCCCACATCGGGCTCCTTGCTCGGCAGGGAGCCTGCTTCTGCCTCTGCCTCCGCCTGCCACTCAGTCTACCTGTGCTCGCTCGCTCTCTCTCCCTCTCTCTCTGACAAATAAATTTTTTTAAAAAATTAAAAAAAAAAGAAGTTAGTGAGCTTAGAAAACAACTCAAAGTGACTGAACTTCGTACCTTCATTTCTAAGAGAAAATCACGAGGAGTTATACAGAAAGAATGCCTCTAAATTCTAGCATTTTCTCTCACATTGCCATTGGCCACTTACTCAAGCCATTTCCTTGCCAGTGTTATGTCACTTTCTCTAGTTCTTCGTTACGTGACTACTCTTCCATCTCTTCTGCATATGCATATTAAATTTGATAACTGGCAGGGAGATTCTCCATTCCAGTGAGGTCAGTTCTAGTAAGAGAAAAACCTTTTTTTCCCCTTTCCTTCTTCCTTCCTTTCTTTCTTTCTTTCTCTTCTTTTCTTTTCTTTCTTTCATTCTTTCTTTTGACAGGAGACCTGGGTTTGAATCTTGATTACCATTTCCTAGGCCTGAGACATGCATGAAGATATTTGTACTCCCTTACGCTCAGTTCCCTAGCCCAAAAAATGAGGGCTTTACTTATTTTTTTTTTAAAGATTTTATTTATTTATTTATTTGACAGAGATCACAAGTAGGCAGAGAAGCAGGCAGAGAGAGAGGAGGAAGCAGGCTCCCTGCTGAGCAGAGAGCCCGATTCGGGGCTCGATTCCAGGACCCTGGGATCATGACCTGAGCCGAAGGCAGAGGCTTTATTTATTTTTTTTAAGATTTTTATTTATTCATATGTCAGAGATCACAAGTAGGCAGAGAGGCAGGCAGAAAGAGAGAGAGGTAGAAGCAGGCTCCCTGCTGAGCAGAGAGCCCGACTCGGGGCTTGATCCGAGGACCCCGGGATCATGACCTGAGCCAAAGGCAGAGGCTTTAACCCACTGAGCCACCCAGGCGCCCCCAGAGGCTTTAACCCACTGAGCCACCCAGGCACCAGTGCCTCATTCTTTTGAGTAACAAAAAGCACATTGTCAAGCACCTGGTCCTCAGTAGCTTTACCCAACCTAACAAAGCCCTGGGCCATAATACCTAGTTCTTTTTTCTTTTCATCCCTATTTGTGATGTCTCCAGGTGCTAAAGTCATGCTGGTTTCTTTGTCTACCTCTTTTCCTCCTCACAGGGATTTTTTTTTTTTTTTTGCAATGTGCTTACTTGCAGAATTGAATATTTTTAATATAATATTTAAGTGTATTCCCTTTAAAATCTCTGACCTCTGTATGGTTATCTTTGAATCGCTAATATTGGGGGAATCTTTCCACTTATTTTCTCACTTGAAGATTTATGGTTCTAATAGATGGTTAGGGAGGCTGGGCGGTGAGGGGGGAGGTGGGTGAAACAGGTGAAGGTGTTTAAGAACACCCTTATTGTGATGAGCACCAAGGGACACTGAGGTGTTGAATCGCTATATTGTACACCTGCAATGAATATAATGCCGTGTGGTAACTACCCTGGCATTAAAATTGAAAAATAAAGAAAAAGCAAAAGAAAACCTATGGTTCTTTCTCCAGCTTCTTAATTCATATAATTACAACATTATACTTCTTCTCCTCGGTTGCTGTTATTTATTTTGCATTCCCATAATTTTGATTGATGGCCCAGAAGTTTATTTTCTTCTTACTCTCGTTTCTTTTCTGCGTGAATATAGCAAAGCGTTTCTCCTCAGCCTTATCTAAACTGTTTGATTAGCTGCTAATGTGAAAAATCATTAACGGGGAATTCAAACTGCTAAAATAAAGAACTGATGAATTCGGGCCCGTAGGCCACAGCTCAGCCTCTTTGGCTGAGTGCTTTTTCAGAGAAGCAAACAAAAATCAGCAGGGCTGCAGGCACCGTGTGAAATTTGCCGGGTATTATTATATCTTGCAAAAAGTTAAATGCGGTTGAAATAAAGAGCTCTCTGCGGCATACCATGCGGGGTTGCTGCTTGAGAACACTAAAGAAGCAGCTTTCCATAGCAACGGTATATCCAGCTCTGTAATCTGACATCCGGTTATGAACCGTTCAGGGGTTACCTTTCTTTGAAAATTGCAGGAGTTTATAAACCACTTTATTTGGCAGATTTAGTGCGTGGGTGTTTGTGGTTTTTCCCATTTAAGAAAAAACATCAGTTGCTTTTATTACTTGCCCTGTGTCACTACCAAGGGCCAGTAGCTGGCTGTAGCAAGCCCCCGCTATCCCAAATGAAAAGGATTTAGAATTGGTCGGCCCATCACCTGAGTGACTGTCCTTGATGTGGAGTGGGGCATGCTTAGGTCTGGCATGCTTCAGTTTCATCCGGATATACAATAGGTACTGTCGCTCCTGCGCAACGCCACTATTATGAGCTGTCAGGAGCGGGTCTGAGCACTAGCAATATATCAAGTGCACAGCACGTGATAAGAATTACGAGGACTTGGTAACTGTCCATAATACTAACTCCCAAGTGGGGGTGAACTAGAGAAGTAATATACTAATATGTTCCATGTCCAAGCAAGTAAACTGAAAGAATAAATGAAAATTTTAAGAAATGCAGAAAGGGAAAAGGAAATGCAAATATGATCAGTGAATTTTTAGCGATGTCAATAAATACCTGGGTTATGATGTTGTACTACAGTCGTGCAAAATGCTACCTTTGAAAAACTTCTCTATTATTTCTTTTTTTTTTTAAGATTTTATTTATTTATTTGACAGACAGAGATCACAAGTAGGCAGAGAGGCAGGCAGAGAGAGAGAGGAGGAAGCAGGCTCCCTGCTGAGCAGAGAGACTGATGCGGGGCTCGATCCCAGGACCCTGAGATCATGACCTGAGCTGAAGGCAGAGGCTTTAACCCGCTGAGCCACCCCGGCGCCCCTCTCTCTATTATTTCTTGCAACTGCATGTGAATCCACAATTACCTCAAAATTTCAGTTCAGAGAGAGAGGAAGCAGATTTTTTACTCCTTACAGGGAAAGCATAACTCCCGTTATCTAGATTGCCATTGTGCCATTATAAAGCACTGCAATATTCTTGGAAAATGAGGAATATAGCGTAAGCCTTAAAACAGAAAATAAATGAGACTTATTACACACGAATGTGAACCTTATAGCGTCCTATAAGTCTTAGACATGCAGAACTTAAACTTTATCTGGTATCACAAAAAAGCAAACACTGATGGTTGAATCCAGGGCCATTGTTTTCTAGAAGAATAGTTATGATGTTTTTTAGTACAGAAATTCATATTGAAAATAGAGTTTCAGATATAGGATAAACTCTTTCAGTTTTCTTCGTTTTAAAGAGTTACATCATATCTGCCCTTTATCAGTCTCCCATGATTTAATAAGACCTTGTATATTCTTACATTGGTTCTAATAAAATTTCACATTTCAATTTAATAATGATCCCATGATTATCTTATGAAATCTGCTTTGTCAGTTTTGTTACTTTTTTTTTTTTTTTAAGATCTTATTTATTTATTTATTTGACAGAGAGAGATCACAAGTAGACAGAGAGGCAGGCAGAGAGAGGGAAGCAGGCTCCCTGGAAGCAGGCTCCCTGCTGAGCAGGGAGCCCAATGTGGGATTCAATCCCAGGACCCTAAGATCATGACCTGAGCCGAAGGCAGTGGTTTAACCCGCTGAGCCACCCAGGCGCCCTCAGTTTTGTTACTTCTGTTTCATAGACTCAGGTACTTTTTTTTTCCTAGGGACTACTGTGTGGTTTTTACTACACATAATAGCATATGTAAACAGTATTACTTAAGTTTTAGGTTGACAAAGCTGAATCAATATTTTGTTTTCAATTGAGTGCATCATTAATAAGAACTACTTCAGGGACTTATTGTTATCTTTCATGAAAAATGTTCCCAAAAGGCTATAGCAGTCAAGAAGCTCAAATAAGTGTGTGATGTGTATTTTTAATGGCCAGAGAACGTAATTTTGAAATTTTTATTCTTCTACTGGGACTCTGCATAAATTCCACAAAAACTGCAACCAATCAATAGGTATGTGACAGATTTGATCATTCTTTTGCCTTTCCAAATTGCAACTCTATCTCCATAAATATTTAATACTATTCAGAGTCTTCTTTTGCTTATACAATTGAACTACAAAATAGTAATAGTTTTTTCCCACAGGTTTGTCTGATTCTGTCAAGGAAATTCTGTTACAGAAATATTCACTCATTATCCATTGACTTTGACAAAATATAAATATTTATGTTTTATATAGACATACACATGCATATGACAGAACTACGTGCTGATCCAGTTCTTTGCTTGTTAAAATATAGTCTCTTGGTGTTCTGCATATTTATCTCTGTGTTACATAAGATTAGATTACAAGATTTTACTTTTGTCACTTGGCCCTAATAATTTCCCAAACAGGAATCAAAATAAGTACAGTATCTGTGATAATTGTCAGTTTAGGGAAATATATTACTAGCAATTCATATAGAAATATAAATGAAACAAATATATATAAACATACATTCATAATATTTTATAACCTGGGAGATACAGATTTAAAGAGCAGAAATTGTCCTATTTTCTTTAGTTTTTATATTACTATGTAGTTATCCATTTTGTACTTATAGAATAGCTGTTTTATGGAAGTTTTATGTTTCTAACATATTTTTATTTCAAGATTCACGGTTTATATTTTTAAATTTATATTTTGAGCATTTTGTCCTATATCCTTATGTGTTTGCATGTTATGCCTATGGAAAATACAGTTGCAAACATATTTTTCATCACTACCCTTCCTGCTCTCAATTACACTTTTTTTTTATTAATAAAGTGTAAGTTAAAATAAGTTATGCTTTCTTTTGTAGTTTGAAGGAAAATAGCTATTAAGATATTTTGAGGAGCTTTGGAAAAAAATAGTAGTATTTCTTTAACTTTCAAGTGAATATGAATCACCTGGGGATCTTGTGAAGGTACAGATTTCAGATTTGGTGGGTGTGAGACCTTGCACCTCCAGACCGTTCACATGTTGCTGACCACTCTGAGCAGCACGGTTCTACAGGCCGATGGTACATTTGTAACTACCATTATATATACTAGTAGGGGTGTGTGTGTGTGTGTGTACATATATGGAATCAAATAGAAAGGTGAAGGACAACAAAGTTTTTTTTTTTTTAAGATTTTATTTATTTTTCGGAGAGAGAGAGAGCACGCGCGAGCACAGGCAGACCAAGTGTCAGGCAGAGGCAGAGGGAGAAGCAGGCTCCCTGCCTAGCAAGGAGCCCGATGTGGGACTCGATCCCAGGACGCTGGGATCATGACCTGAGCCAAAGGTAGCCGCTTAACCAACTGAGCCACCCAGGCATCCCGAAGGAGAACAGAGTTTAAGCTCTTCTCTTGATTCTGTATTTTGAATCTCAAGTGAATGGTCTGCATTTCTCAAGTTCATTGCCATTTCTCATTGCCTTATTTTCCATTCTAATGTCTTTTTTTTTTTTTTAAGCTCTTTTGATAGCATGTTTGTTTACCAGCAAAGAGGACTCGGGCCAATTGAAGAAGACACTATTCTTGTCATAGATCCAAATAATGCTGCAGTACTCCAGTCCAGTGGAAAAAATCTGTGAGCGCAATTACTTCTGTTGTTGTTAAGGCTTGTACTACATGTATTTTGTTAAAGTGTGGCACTGGCTCTGGTCTTGGAAAGCCTGTATGGTCCGGTGCTGGTGAAAAAGCGCAGCTTCTGGGTCGGGGTTTCGTACGTAGCAGAGCAGCTCCCTCGCTGCGATCTATTGAAAGTCAGCCCTCGACACAAGGGTTTGTGAAAAAAAAAAGGGGGGGGGGGAATAAAATTTAAAAAAAAAGAAAAAGAAAAAGCGCACCTTACAGAAGCAGGAAACTAATTGGGCCATCTCATCTTCCATTTTCTAAGTAGGTGGTTCCAAACCCTGACTGAAATTAGAATCACCTGGGAAGCTTCAAAAACCCAGATTGAGATTTAGGCAGGGACGGGGCCCAGGCATCAAAAGCTATTTACTTTTAGAGCTCCCAGGTGATTCTAACCGGTACTCAAACTTCATAGCGCCATTGACACACATGGCTAATGAAGTGAGTTCCTGGTCAGCTTAGATCTGAAGATTAAAAACAAATTTTTTTCACCATAAAAAGTCACCTAACCAAAATCAACATTAAGGAAAAAAGTCTTCTTTCTTCCCATCTCAAAGTGAAAACTCAACAAATACCATTTTTTAGCTTCCTTAGCATGCATAGGTAATTTGGCTTTGAAAGACTTATTATTTGGTCTTATTCCTAGATAACATTTGGCAACCCCCCCCCCAAAAAAATTGGCTGATATTCATGGTCATTGAAGGGAAGGGGCACCTGCTTACAGAGTGTGCTCAACCATTTTCACCTGGCAGCTTCAGGAACTATACCCTGCTCCATCTGCTTAGGCACAGGGAAAGCCGGGGAGCCATCCATTCTGAGCGCAGCTGCTTATGAGGATGGGAATAATTAGATTTTTTTTATAGGATTCTAAGATGGCAGGTCAGGGGCCAAATTCTCCTAGCAGCTCTACCACTTAGTGGGTTTGAGCCTGTCTCCTTGGTGCTGTTCCCATGAATCAGAAGCATTCTCTTTCCAGAAGGGAATCAGAGGAAGACAGAGCAAGGGCTGCCAAGTGAACCTGGCCAGCAGTGGGGTGTTCTGTGTTGAAAGCAAATCATAACCCCCACATCCAGTCACCAAAAGGCAGATCTAGTTCATTAGTCAAGCTCAGGGTGTTACATTCTTGGCTCATGAAAAAAAAAAATCTTTGGTGTCCCCACCATGGTTAAGACTAGAAGGTGACAAACGGTTTGTGGTTTATCCAATGTCATTTGACTACAACCGCATTGAGATATTGCCCATGTGTTTGTTAACTCTAAGTTCCTTAAGCCTGCGAGCTTCTGCCTACATTAGTTTACAGTTAGTTCTCTTACTCAGATCATCCCAATTGATTTGTTAGAGTAAACATCTCTATTGAGTATCGGCTCACACCTTCACTTTGCTTAGACGAGCATTTCTGTTAGAAGGGGTTCCCTTTGGGTTTTACTGTCTTGAGGAGGCACTCTTAAAGCTTTGGAGTCCTATTTTTAATATTTTCTATTGGCACAGCTTACATTACCTCGAAGTATATTTAAACTGCTCAAACTATATAAATCCATGCATGTTTCTCTAGACAGTTTGCTTTATACATTTCTAAATTGTTAATATTTATGATCTTTGAACTCGTTCTTAAATTGATGTTATTTGTGTTGTTGAATATACCATATTTTGTGACAAATATTTGTCTACTGATTTTAGACTTCATTTATAGCTTTTTCAAAGATTAAATAAATACCATTTAAGATATGTCAAAAGGAGGGGTGGGGGGGAAGGGGTAATGGGTGATGGATATTAAGGAAGACACATGATGTGATGAGCCCTGGGTGTTACACACAACTGATGAATTACTGAACTCTCCATCTGAAACTAATGATGTACTGTATGTTGGCTAACTGAATTTAAATTAAAAAATGTGCTTTAAAAAAGATATATCAAAAGGAGGTTTCTATTACAACAGGTATTTTCATTTTATTTATGTTGGGCTTTAGTAATGCAGTTACCCATTTATCAATTCATAAATTTATATTATCTTTACAGATGAATTAGCAAAAAAAAATCTTCTCACGTATGCTTTGGGAGTAATTATATAATTAAGACCCTTGTTTTTATTTTGCAGGTTTTATTTGCCCCATGGCTTGAGTGTAGATAAAGATGGATATTACTGGGTCACAGACGTGGCTCTGCATCAGGTAACCTTCCATTTGGCAGTGATTCAAATAGAACTTAATGGAGTTGTGCTTCTGAGCGGCTCTACAGCTGTCTGAGTCTTTTTCTGTCATCCAGTAAGTTGGTTACAAGAAAATGGAACTGCCACATCTGAAATTTTTCTTTACAACGCAGGAAAAGCTAATATGTAAATAATTCAGTCTCCCTCCTACGTTGGGCTGGCAGGAAACTTCGGGCCAGATGTGAGGCTTCACTGTAACAATTGTGTGGGCCTTCCCACCCTCCTCGGCTCTCCACATTTGTTTTTCTTTTCTGTGTTCCCAGGTCCTACTTCTGTTTTATCACTTGTGTTTTTATCGCTATGTTGTTGTTGTTTTCCCTGAAACCACTTTAATCTTCTGTAAATCCAGGCAAAATCTTTAGGTACAACCATGTTTATATATAAAACATTACATTTTTGTTGTTTTTAAGAGAAGTTCTATTTCCTTCACAGAATAGCCATAAGTTCTTCCTCTCAAAAGATGAGCTTTAATATCAATTTTATGAATAGGTGGCAAAGAAGTATGAAAACTAGCGGGGGAAAAAAACCTGGAACTCAGAAGACATAACCATAAGAGTCTTCAAATATCATCTCAGTAAACATTTATTGCTGTGTATTGAAGAGCATCGTACTATTAGCCAAAGAGAGACCAAAAAAAAAAAAAAATGTGATGTAGGGGGCGCCTGGGAGGCTCAGTTGGTTAAGCGACTGCCTTCCGCTCAGTTCATGAACCTGGAGTCCTGGGATCAAGTCCGGCATCGGGCTCAGTCTGCTTCTCCCTCTAACCCTCCCCCTTCTCATGCTTTCTCTCTCTCAATCTCTCTCTCTCTCTCTCTCTCTCTCCCTCTCAAATAAATAAATAATATCTTCAAAGAAAAAAAAGTGTGACTGGGTGGAACAGGACATCCATTCACCACTAATTACCTGGATGACCTTGAGCAGATCACTTAATCACTAAGGGCCTCACTTATAGAATGGGGGCATCAGACCAGATGATTTTTAGAGTCCCATCCAGTTCTACAAAGTATCTTCTTATAAATAAGTCTCTGGGAGCTTACACTCAAAGTGCCCGTGAAAGTGGCCTAAGTCAGGCAAGGGTGTACCCATAATAACCATGCAAAGCAGGTAAAACTTTTGTTCCTTGTTTAAAAAGGTGTTCAAACTGGATCCAAATAGTGAAGGCAGCCCACTGTTAGTCCTGGGGAGGAGCATGCAACCAGGCAGTGACCAGAATCACTTTTGTCAACCCACCGATGTGGCTGTAGACCCAGACACTGGAACCATCTATGTATCAGACGGTTACTGCAACAGTCGGATTGTACAGTTTTCACCAACTGGAGAGTTCATCACGCAGTGGGGAGAAGGTACTCAGTCAGACTCTTGATCTCTGATTGTTATTCTTCGCCAGTAACACTAGCAACTAGTGACTGGCCACCCCTCACCTTCTTTCGGATGGAATTGCCCCCTGCAGTGGGGAAAGCAGGGCCTCTGTATGCATCCGGTTGCCAATTTTCTTACACACACACACACACACACATACACACACACACACACACACAGAGTTTTGTGAAAGGAAGAAAGAATGCTGCAACCCAAAAACTTTGTCCAAATAGGGAGAAAATCCCTAACGTGTTTGTGGGTAAGATATTATAGAATAAATGTGTATAAACTGCTTTACCTTATTTTTCCCTGGGTCCCAGATATTTAACGGTTTTCTACCATAGATTTGGAAAATTAGAAAACTTTAAAGTCAGACTTTGGGTGATGTTACACATTGTGTGTCTGAGGTTTTTCTTTGTTCTGTAGAGTCTTCCAGGAACAATCCGAAACCCGGCCAGTTCAGTGTTCCTCACAGCTTGGCTCTTATACCTCATCTGGGCCAGTTATGCGTGGCAGACAGGGAAAATGGTCGAATCCAGTGTTTTAAAACTGACACCAAAGAATTTGTGCGAGAGATTAAGCATGCATCATTTGGAAGAAATGTATTTGCAATCTCGTATATACCAGGTACTTGATCTTTATTTTTTGTTTTTTGCCGTGCTGTACTCTATCCTTACAAATTATTTGTCCTATCTTAATATGCTCTTCTTACGAATTTTTTTTCTTATTAAGGGATAGGAGATGCTTTAAAGATCAGATCTTAAACTATTTTAAAACTGTAAGTGCCTTGCAGATCATTTTCAACTCATGTGACTTTGTTCTTTTTACAGAAATAAGAAAGCACTTGTAATGGATTCAAAAATTGTCCCCAAATATTGATTTTCATTTTTCCTTAATTTGGATCATTTGCTCTGGTTATTAAATGATTAATATTATTTCTTCACACATCATCAACAGATGGTGTATGGTAAAAATCAGTACAGTATTCAAAATACTTGTGCTTCACATTTTTTAAAAAAGCAGTGACCAAGTTTTTTTTTTTTTAAGGTAAATATGTAAAGTAAGTGAGGCTTATATTTAAATGTCAAGAGAAATGACCAATAAAATCTGGAATTTTTTTTCTCCTTTTCAAACTAGATTTTCTTGATTTGGAGAAAATCAGAAAAATAATATGAATTTATAAAATAAGCTCCAGTTGATTCATATTACAAAATAACTTGCATAAGAATTTCTTTAAATCATGAATACCGAATAACTAAAAATATATTTGTAAAATGTACATATAATTTTTATAATATATTTCATAAATATGTGTGTACTTCTATTAAAGTATCATTGACTATTGGTAGTCCTCCCTATTATATTTACATTTCTTATATTCTTAAAGTTGCATAGTCTGCTGTCTTCTCAAACAGCCCCCAATATATTTAGGAAATGGAGTAAAGAGACTCGGGTGACTAGATAAGGAGCAAGTTTGACTTCCACTAGGAACAAGTAATAAAATAATAAAACAGTCTCATTCATGTCAGTGAAAAAGAAATTCTCATGTTGGTTTTTACTTCATATGTAAAGAATAAGTTTGGCAAGACAATTCGCTTAATAAAGAGGGTGATCAAATTCATAGTGAATAAAAATAAATCAAATATGAGGAGAAAAACATTGAGAGAATATGAGAGAAAATCTAGTTAAAATCAGAATCTAGGGACTCCTGGGTGGCTCAGTGGGTTAAAGCCTCTGCCTTCTGCTTGGGTCATGATCCCAGAGTCCTGGGATCGAGCCCCGCATCGGGCTCTCTGCTTGGTGGGGAGCCTGCTTCCCTTCCTTTCTCTCTCCCTGCCTCTCTGCCTACTTGTGATCTCTGTCTATCAAATAAATAAATAAAATCTTTAAAAAATAAAAAATAAAATCAAAATCTAAGCAAAGACACGTATATTATAATTAGAATTCCCTCTACAATATTGGACAGTAGTAATTAATGCTGTAGTGTTGGTTTTTTTCTTAGTATGATATGCGAAAGAACCTTTTCCTAAAATCACTTAAAAAAGGGTAAAAAGATCTTTGATAATACTTTAGTACGATGTATATTTTATTGTGTTTTAAGTCTATAAAACACAATATTCAGTCATCTGAAATGTTTATTTAACCCAAACATCACAGTTTCTATTGTTTTGTATAAACACTACTATAATAGGAAATATAATTTTACTACAAAAAGTATTCATGGAATTAATATTAAAAATATTATCTAAATTTTTTATTGGAAAAAATAGGTCTTTGATAACCTGAAATATGCACCTCACATTTTCAAATTTCATTTGTTCAAAATCAGATTATTCGGTTTCTGCCGTCACTTCACTTGCTGCCTTTGTGTATTTTTCTCCGATTCTCTTTGTAATGATAGCATACTGTACTTATTTTGGGGAAGATCTGATATCGCACAATGACTGACTTAAAGGTAATCACTAGGATGTTTGTAATATCTGTATGTCTCTGTATCACTATCTGTGTATTCCTGATTTCTGCTGGCTTCTTAAGTGGAAAAGGCCTTGCAGTTCCTGGTTTTCCTATTATAAGGAGGTTATGTCTTAACTAACCTGTTTGCCCCTGTTCTTATTATTCAAGATAAATTTGCTTAGTGTTTTATTTTCTACTTTCGTTTTCAATTATAGGGCCTAGGCTGACCACGCAAAGTTAATTGTTTGTGTAATGTACATGCATGTATTTGAAGGCCAGTCTTCTCCATACTTTAAAGACAGATTAACTGGATGTATTGTTACAGGTTTGCTCTTTGCGGTGAATGGGAAGCCTTTCTTTGGAGACCAAGAACCTGTCCAGGGATTTGTGATGAACTTTTCCAGTGGGGAAATCATAGATGTCTTCAAGCCAGTGCGCAAGGTACTCACCTACACTGCCTAGGTGTCAGGTTTCATAAGAATAAACTAACATATGAATCTTGGCATTCAATTTGTACTTGAATGATTTCTAAAAGCTTGAAGGACATGTGATAACTTTCTTAGCTATGTTTTTAGGAGTTTCCTATGACTATGTTTTATTTAGAATAAATATCCTTGTCTGTTCTTAGGTCAGTTTCTTCAGATGCGAAGTACCACTGTATGCCTTTCTAAGGTTCTTAGTAGACTTTACACACCAGAGCAGGTTGGAATTCACTGTAGTTTGATTATTAAAAAAAAAAGTCTTCTGCTTTCATCCAAGTAGGGAGGATACCACAGTATGTTCAGTTGTACTTTTGTAGCTCTCTTAGCTCCAAAAAAAAAAATCTTGTTTGCTTTTTGTATGCTGTTACCACATTGAGCAACAAGACTTGAAAATAAGAGTTTCTGGAATTGAGTCCTAAAGTCCTAAAGGCTTAGTCCTAAAGGCTTAGTTTAAGACAGAGACTAAAAGTTAGTTTTAATTTCACAAATGCTTTACTGCTGGTTATTCTAATAGTGCTTTTTGCAAACACTCTGGTTCTCTATGCCCATCGCCCTTCTGTCTCTTTAGTGTATTTTCTTTGCAATATGGCTGCCAGAATGGTCAGACTGTTCACATCTCCTGCCTGCATGCACTTGTGGCAGATCATTTTTAGGAAATCCAGCCTGCTACAATGATGCAAATAAGAGTTATTTTTCAAAACACGTCAAGATGTACTGGCTTTCCTTGGATCAAAGTCCAACTATCATGAAGCACTAGACAAACTCTATCTCCGTACTCATAACTCTGACAATATGCTTTAAAATGCCAAGTTTGCGGGGCACCTGGGTGGCTCAGTGGGTTAAGCTGCTGCTTTTGGCTCAGGTCATGATCTCAGGGTCCTGGAATCGAGCCCCGCATCGGGCTCTCTGCTCGGCAGGGAGCCTGCTTCCTCCTCTCTCTCTCTCTCTCTCTCTCTGCCTACTTGTGGTCTCTGTCTGTCAACTGAATAAATAAAATCTTAAAAAGAAAAGTGCCAAGTTTGCTAGATTTTTAAAAAAAAACTTCAAAATGCCTTAATATTTGAGAAATTTGTCCGTTAGAATACTGACAGCTAGGTTGGGATTGACCTACTCGGTATCAGGCACGACGCTGGATACTGAGGGTGTGATGGTGAACAGAACAGGAGGGAGCCTACGCAGCCTCTCTCAAATGGAGTCCTAGCAAAAGTTATAGGATCTGAACTGAACCAAACTGAATCTGAACAAAAATTGCAGTACAAATTCCCCCCTTTTCTGGAAGTTTCTACTCGTATACAATAAATAGGACTTTTCACTCTATTTCACCTGAAAAGCAGTGAGGAAAGAAATTCATTATGTTGATAATATCTATTTTACTTCAGTAGTGTTTCAAATCTTTACTGATTATCCGATCTTCATTGTTTTGCCCCTTGGAGTTAACTTCCTCATATCTATTGATATAATGACAGATTTAACGTTCATGTCTTCACTTTGTATTAGTGCGGTGTTTGCCTTGGTTTTTCTTTTAATGACAATATACTGTGTCAACCAGGACATTAACTTTTAATTCAAATACGCATCCAGAAAGCAAAACTGTGTGCTAGTAAGAAGCTAAATTCTAAATGAGCCTTATTCTCACATGAACTGCCATGAATGAAAACCTCAGAAGGCATTATACCTAAACATTAGTATTCACCAGACTTTCAACAATGAATAAGTCATAATATGTAAGTCAGTACAGCCCACTTAAAAAGAGAGCCTAACTGCAAGGTGAATTTGCCTTTCCTTTCAATACATAAGACTTGATAGTCCACCAAAATATAGAAATTTGTTTTGTGTTGACTCAGTAAACGAAAATCAGTCTATGAATCTCTCAGAATTGCCATTTAATTACATTATCATCACAAAGCTTAAATTGGGGTGAAGGAAATCATATGGTGTATTGACTCTTGTGTAAGAAGAGATTCTACCTTCAAATCAAAAGTCAAGTTTTACATAATGTGTCCTCACCTCCCTGTGTGCCTGTCTACCACTTACTTCCCTGGGTACTTTAGTTGTCCCTCTTCTATTAAACATTCTTCAGAAAAGTTTATGCCTGAACATATGAGATCCATTTTTATGTCTATGCAGGGAGGCTGAGACAATAGGACTATAAAGAGGATGGTTCTCATTCTCTCAGATGGTATCAAAAATGTATGAGGGCAAAACATACATAGTTACCTCCCACTTTCTTCTCCCCATAATCATAAGAAAGGCTGTGGTCCCTAACAACTGCTTGCATACACATCCTGGCTTTTTTTTTCCCTTTTTTTTTCTTTCTTTTGCAAGGCAGCTCATAGGGAAGGGAATGATCCCTGCCACTCCATCCCAAAAAGAAAAGAAAAAAAAAAATAGTAAGCCCAGATTTATGTTGTTTCTCCAGCCTTAACAATGGAGATTAAAATTTATAATATTTGACAGTTATTGAGCTCAAAGTTTCACATAAATACAATTATTTATCTAAAGCTAAAGAGTAAGAGCACAGCTGGATTTTATACAGGTCTGTAGACCCTAAAATGCGTTTAACCTTTTAATCCCCTGAGGGGCACATTGGTATACCAAGGGGTACGTTAAACTACGACATAACTTGGTGCAACTTCTTAGAGAACTATGTGACTTAATGTAAAATTTAAACATTATTTGATGTTAAAGCAACATAGTTATGATACGGAGAACACAAATCCCCTATGAATTTTTTTTTAAGATTTTATTTATTTATTGAATACAAACAGAGATCACAAGCAGGCAGAGGCAAGCAGAGAGGGAGGGGGAGGCAGGCTCCCCGCTGAGCAGAAAGCCTGATGTGGGGCTCAATTCCAGGACCCTGAGATCATGACCTGAGCCAAAGGCAGAGGCTTAACCCACTGAGCCACCCAGGCTTCCCCTCCTATGAATTTTTAAGATGAAGTATAAGATTTTGAGAGCAAGTTGCCCTGGGCTGTGTCACCAGATGCCCCAGGAGGATGCTGTCATTCTTCTTTCTCTTGTCAGTTTGACTTTGTTAGGGAGGGGTACCTAAACAGAAGACAAAAGAAACCTCAGAAGAGTTTACAAAGCCTGGATTGGAAGATTTTTAAAGTCATTCAACTCTGAGATCCTCATCTTAATCCTGAAGCTTACAGTGTGATTTTCTGTTTCAAATGACACAAAGGAGTAGAAAAGTTCATTAAAAAGATTACAGTTGAATGCTTCTGACTGCAGTAGGAATAGAGATCCCAAAGTCCTATCCACTATCCTCCTCCTGAGCCACCTAATGGCCACACAGTATTTCCAACAGAACCTGGGCTCACTGGATCTGAGAACCACAGGTAGAGGTTTATTGTTATTGTATGTAGCCTTGCATTGATGACATATTGTGATTTATTTAAAGCAAAATCTTTGGCCAACGAATAATTCACACATTTCCCCCCTCACCTTGTTCTATTATGTTATTTTTCCTGTCAGGAAATATGAAGCACTTTACAAGCATATGTTTTGCAAATTGGTTTCTAAGAACATATTTTGGTACAGAAGAGGAACTTCCTGTAATTTGCAAGCCTGTTGCCACCTATTAGCTGAACCCAAAATAAAGATGAACATTTACTGACTGGCTTATGAGATCCACAAGGCAACATTTTGATTTCTGGCTTTCTGTTCTCACGCATATTTGTCACAGCTCATTGGTAGTATGAAGGAATGAGCTTCCTTGGCATGGCTGTCTCATTTTCCTTTCCTTTTCTTTTTTTTTTTTTTAAGATTTTATTTATTTACTAGAGCGAGAGAGAGATCACAAGTAGGCAGAGGCAGGCAGAGAGAGAGGAGGAAGCAGGCCCCCTGTTGAGCAGGGAGCCTAATGCGGGGCTCGATCCCAGGACCCTGAGATCATGACCGGAGCCGAAGGCACAGGCCCAACGCCCTGAGCCACCCAGATGCCCCTCATTTTTCTTTTCAATGTGACAAACTGTTGATGACTTTCAAAGAATAGTATCTCCACAGTGGGTATTCTGCCCCACCTAAAGGGAGCTAAGAACAGTAGTTTGCCTCATGAGTGCCCTTTGTACTCAGCACACTTTGTAGCACAGAGTGGAAAGGTGCTACCTCACAAAACCAGAGTCCGGATGTGCTCCTGTTCATACACACTGGTCATATTTTTGAGAACTGTATACTCAGGCCCACGAGCCTCAACAGTGAAAAAAATCATCCATGTCCTGCCAATGGGTGGCCACCTGGCACCTTTGAAAGCTTCACGTGCCAGACAGAAATGGCAGCAGCACAACATTTTAAGGCTGCTCTTCCAAGAACTAGTTTGGTGGCCTTGAGAAAGTCACAAAAAGTTCTCCCCTCTTCTGTCCTAATGACTGAGATGATGGTGATTTGAAATGGAAGAATGTCATGAAGAAAGACCTATTGAAACATTGAATATCTAAAGTAGGCAAAAAAGAATAGAAAAGAAAAAGCCGAAGATGTACTTGGTGGTAAAACACTCAATTTGTTTTCTTTTGCTGACTGAAAACACCGCAAGCACTGGGTGTCAGAGAAAAGAATCTCTACACTGCTACATGCTCCTGGTATGCACTTCAGAAATAGTCTGAATGCCCCAATCTTTGAAGTGACTCTTCCCATCAGAAATGTATAAGTAGTTTTTCAGGAGGCATATGATAGCTTAATGGGAATAATAACAAAAATTTATACTCCATCTTTTTTTTTTTACTTATGTAGATTAAAACAGGCAAATGTGATAGTGATTAAAAGAAAAAAGAAACATGAAGGCAAAAATACAAATAAATAGGTAGCTAATGGAACACTGAGTAAACAAAACTGGAAAACAGTAATTTCATAAACGTTCACTTTTAAAAGACTTGAAAGTCAGTGCTGAGGGTTCCTTCGCATTTTCCAATGGATAGAATTACACGTCATGGAGTCGATGCCCAATGAGTGAGTGAATGTCTTTTCCTGGCCTAGAGGGGCCTGGATGGAATTATAGTTTGTTTGGTTTGTCTAACAGGCTTATTGTTTTATTGTGTGCTTTGCTTTGTTTTCCCAAAGAATTCAAGGAGAGGCTCACCCCCCTCGTATGTGCTTCTTCTCTCGGCAGCACTTCGACATGCCTCACGATATTGCTGCGTCTGGAGACGGGACCGTGTACGTTGGAGACGCTCACACCAACACCGTCTGGAAGTTCACCTTGACTGAAAGTATGGTGTTGACAGTATTCCTGTCTGTATCTTCCCTCAGCTTTTTTTTTTTTTTTACGATTTTATTTATTTGACACATCACAAGTAGGCAGAGAGGCAGGCAGAGAGAGAGAGGAGGAAGCAGGCTCCCTGCTGAGCAGAGAGCCCAATGTGGGGCTCGATCCCAGGACCCTGGGACCATGACCTGAGCCGAAGGCAGAGGCTTAACCCACTGAGCCACCCAGGCGCCCCTTCCCTCCGCTTTATTGCCTCAGAGCATGTGAAAAAAATATTTGCATTTCCTTCTCTTTTTTCTGATAGGAGTGGGAAATCAAAATATAATTGGCAGTTGTTAAAAGACGTGTTCGGTTTCATTTCAGGGATTAAATTAATTTTGAAAAAGTAGAGAGAAACAGCTCCCCCCACCAACCTGGCAGTTATCCCCTTGTTTCCACAGATACTCCACAGGAAATTCTTGATGCCTGGAGTAATGTCTATTGTGTTGAAAGCCAGCATTAATTCCAACTTGGTTCCAGAGGGAGATGATGGCTTTGGCAAAGCAGAAGGGCTGACTGGCTTCCACGCTGGTATCACTTCCCCTGTGGCTCTTCAGCTCTGAGTAGCTGCTGAGCATCGAGGAGGGCCAGCCTCGGTGTCAGACACAGATTACCCCAAGCAGGAAGCACTCTGCATTTTCCCTTTAGACTGCAGCTTGTTCAAAATACCAAACTGTTATTTCATGTAACACAGAAGTATGTCTGGGGACAGAAGAGCGTCTGTCTTGGAACCAAGCCAGCTAGTTTGGGGATTTTCTATTTGCAATTTGGACACTATTTTTTTTTTAAGATTTTATTTATTTATTTGACAGACAGAGATCACAAGTAGGCAGAGAGGCAGGCAGAGAGAGAGGAGGAAGCAGGCTCCCTGCCGAGCAGAGAGCCCGATGCGGGGCTCGATCCCAGGACCCTGGGATCATGACCTGAGCCGAAGGCAGAAGCTTAACCCACTGAGCCACCCAGGTGCCCCTGGACATTATTTTTAATTCTTGCAAAGTATACTAACCTAGCCCCTGATATCATACTAAAAAACATAAGCTTTCTAGATTCAACCATAATAAATGCTTAATGGGCCACAAAACCCAAAGTCCAGAGATGCTTTTAAAATATGACAGAGTCGAACCATAGGAGAAGATGGAGTTAAGGAAAGGAATGATAAATCTGAGGTATCAGGAGCGGCAGCGGGCAATTTTAGAGAAATAATAAGGACATTTGGAATTGATGACGATAAATACTAATTATAACAAGGGAAAGTAAAAGTTACAGCAAAGAAAAAAGTGTAAGTTATAACAAAGAAAAGTAAAATCAGGAGTCCAAAAACTGTAATCAGATATCACACAGATCTTAGAGCCCAAGTAAATTTGGTAACTGCGATCTTCACAATTGTCCTTTGAGTGGCTTTTGCCATTTTGTAATAAGGACCCAGTTAAGGTCAAGTGCACAGAAGTATGCGTGGCCTATTCCCCTCCAGCAATAGCTTCCCGTTCCCCTTGCAAGTGCAACCTTCCCCCAACTACCTCCTCAAAGAGGAACCAGAGGGTGTAGGCAGAGGGAAAGCAAAGAGAGGGATGGATAATTCCCAATTCTAAGACTAAGCCCAGGTTTTTAAGAATTAAAAAAATGACTAACTTTCAAGCTAGGAAAGACCTCAGAAATCTACACCATACCTTCATTTCACAGGTAGCAAGATGATACTTAAACTCACTAAGATTCTGGTCTAAGGCTCTTGAGACCACCCTCTGTGCTCTGTACTCAACAGAGATGCATATCCAAGTCCGAGGGGAGGGCTTTCATAACACACATGGCCAGACCCCACTCAAGATCTATAGAAAGAAGAGGAGTGATAATATGTATGTATTTTGGAAAGGCTTCCCACGCTGAGAAGTGCTGCAGTATGGCATTCAACTTTGAAAAAGAAGAACCCTCTGTGTAATCCAAAATGCACCTGAATAATAAATCTGAGAAATAGTACTTCTGGAACAGTAAGACTGCCATCAGAGGCTACACGAATGTATCATGTATTTGCATTCTAGTATTTAACTAGTCAAGTCTATTTGTGTGAGCTAGAAGACTGGTGATCAAACATGGCAGAATTAGTAACCAGCCTAGGTGTCCACATGAAAACAGAACCACTTGATATTTCAGAAATAATACACTATCATGAACTCCACAAGGACAGCCTCACTTTAAATATGAAGAGTTTAGAAATAGTTCAGTTTTCGCTAGGAGATTTTATCCAGGATTCATGGGCCTGGCACTTAATCAGTGGTTTGTCTTAAACTCTTTTGTAATATGATAATGCCTTTGATGAATTAAGGAAATATTTTCCACTGAGCAAAATTAATGTCAAAAATAAGTTTTCAAGGGTTTTTTTTTTTTTTTTTTTGGAGATTCTGATTTTCTTTTTCCTCTGCTGTGCTGTTACAGAAATGGAACATCGATCGGTTAAAAAGGCTGGCATTGAGGTCCAGGAAACCAAAGGTTGGTCTCTTATGACTCTGAAACCCAAGCTATTTGGGCTGAATTTTTCTATGGCTCTCACTGCACTTAAAAAATGACCGACTAAAAATATAATATAATCTGGTAAATCTTGCATAACTTCTACTGTGTACTGAGCCTTTAAACCTGCATGTTGCCACTGTTTTCTCTGATAAATGGAGTGGTGATAATGAGCTCAGATTCACTGATTTCAGATGATAGAAAGTGATTCTGTAACAAGTGGACCAGAGACATTCAGGGAGAAAAAAAGGAAGTCAGTCACTTTAAGAAGTACGTTAACCTCAGGCAAGCGGAAAAATACCATCCAGTATACTGGAAAAGGCCTTCCCTAATGGGCTCTAGTCTAAATGAGTGAGTTACTGAGATAGGGGCCTGAAAAGATGAGCTGCTCCCTAAGCTCCAATCTAAGTACCATTTTCCCCCAACATTTGCTGAGGGCCACCTAAGTATAAGGCACTATAATGGGCTTAGGGGAAATGAAACTGGGCTTGACTTCAAGAGACTTATAACCTATAAGGAGTGTGTGTGTGTGTGTATGTGTTTGTGTGTGTATATGTGTGTGTGTGTGTGTGTACCTATGCATATATACAAATAAGTATAACTTTAGTATAGACTGTCAGGAATGGGAAATGGAATTTAGCTACCGGTAAGCAACCACTGGCTTCCCAGTAGAACTGTTTTCTCCCTTTCCAAGATCAGTTTATATTTGTACATGTTCTCCTATCTGCAGGGTTTTGACCTAGTCATGTGAAATTAAGAACTCACTAAAAGTGCTCCTAATGTTTAGTAGCAAAGTGATTCCATTATTAGTTTCTTTACAAATGATTCACCTACGTATTCAGACCTAAGCCTAGGCTTACTTGTGTTCCTTTCTCGTGAAAGCAGGTGGAAAGAGATGCAGAGAGGCAAGAACCAAGAGGGAGTTTAGGGATTTTATGTAGGGATAAGAGAATATAGCCTGCTCAAGGTTGAGAGGGGTAAGATAATATTATAAAATAAGCGAATAGCAATTGTTTGGCATTTGCAGAGATTCAACCCAGGTGACTCTATTAAGTGACATTCATACCACACCCATAGCAAAGAGTGCCCTATCCTCTATTTTTCTATAGTTGTTACATATAGAATTATTGGTGAGTTGTTTGTTCTAGAATCAAGATATTATTATTAGTAATTGCTATCACTTATGGAGCACAATGAGCTATACAAGATTACTAAGTTAACTCCTTACACCAACCAAGTGATAATTGCTATTATCCCCATTTTACGTATGAGGAAATTGAAGGTCAGAATTACTATTGAGATAGTAAGTGGCAAAGCCAGACTTTAAATCACAGTTTGTTTGGCACCAAAGCCTGTGCTCTTAACCACTGTTCTTATGCTACTCAGGAGAGATGAATACCACCAATTCATTTACCATAAGTTCTTCCCAGAGCTACAGATTGGGGGTAGTTGAAGTTTACTCTGAGATCTCTGGGATTTCAGAGTGGCCTCAAACCATTTCTGTTTAAATAAATCCCACTTAAAAAAAAAGAATACTAGATTATACTGCTTGACTTGTTGAGAATAGCTCAACCACACTGACCTCTTTTTGCCTGGCCAATAATGAAGGATGAACAGGGTTCTCCCCAGGCCATTTCCTCTATCCTCATTGCACATCAGTGACTGCGTTTGGTCGGAAAACCTCCCAGCCTTGTGGAAGAACACAGGAGTTCAAATAGTAAATGTTCTTAAAGTATCTTGTTATGACAGTCCCATTTTAATAACTAGGAATATCCAGATGCAAATGGTTTGTTCCAGTCCTCTTTGAACCCATATGACTCTCATTAAGTCTTTCTTTTTTTTAAGATGATTTTCTTATTACAGAAAGGAATAAAAATCATGCTAAATCCCCAAAAGTTTGTCTTTTATCAAAATCTGGAAGCTTAATTTAAATCAGTTCTTACAAAAGAGAGGGAGAAACATCCCAGATTTAACAGCCTTATAAATTTCCAACTTTGAGTTACTTCTTTTTTTTTTTTTAAGATTTTATTTATTTATTTGTCAGATAGAGAGAGAGAGCACGAGAGAGCGAGCACAGGCAGACAGAGTGACAGGCAGAGGCAGAGGGAGAAGCAGGCTCCCTGCCGAGCAAGGAGCCCGATGTGGGACTCGATCCCAGGACGCTGGGATCATGACCTGAGCCGAAGGCAGCCGCTTAACCAACTGAGCCACCCAGGCGTCCCTGAGTTACTTCTGATGACACTTGTGTGATGACACACTTCCACTGTGAATGGTCACATAACTGATGAATTATAACAGTGTTTTGGAACCGGTGTTGTGTTCACAAGGAGGTACAGGGATAAGAGAATTTGTGATGATCAAAAACTTAGGAAAAGGATTTTCAAATAAAGTTGCTAGGGACAAACAGATATGCCAATGTCCCACCAAAATCATAGCCTTCACTCCTCCTTCCCCAAAATAAAAGATGATGATGGTGAATTAGTCTCAATAAAGCAAAAAAAGCTCCCTAGTGCAGTTAGTATCTTAGGCCTTATAGAGAACAACACATTATAGGGGAAGTACACGGCATTAAAGAAAAAAAAAGGGGGGGAAGGAAGGAGGGAAGAGAAGAAGGAAGGAAGGAGAAAGTAATCTCATTAATCTCATTGGTGCTATATGCACTTTCCCTGTTACTTGCTAGTAGGCCATCTAAAATCTTCAGCCTTCAGTTCTGTCTGTAATGAATTGGGTATTAATTGCTGGGTTCGTGTATTGAGAATGTCTCTCCTTTACTGTCTGAGTTATTCCAATTCCTACTGGTCTCTGGACTTCTCCCCCTCTCTCCAGGGGAAAGAGATAGGCACATGCTTCTATGTGTGAGCTCACACAAGGATACACCTAGCTTCCCTGTCTAAATTCAGTGCTTAAAGAAGGAAAAAAAAACTTCCTGTACATCTGCTTTTCAAAATTATATTTATTTCCAAGTATCTATAAGGATACCAGAAGAGCTTGTTTGAAGACATTGTTTTCAGTGGAATACAGCTGGCATCTTAGATGATAGAAAACGTCATATGAGACACTCTCTACCTTCCAGAAGCCCCGGGTTCTAGCCAATGTTAGAGCTTCTTCACTGTTCCTTCATCAGGGATGCTCCAAATTAAAGAATTTAATTTTTTAATTAAAGAATTTCAGATAAGAGAAAAAGTAGAAGAATTTTGAATTATTAATGCTTTGAATGAAATTCCTAGAATCGTAAATCATAACTATTTGTCAGACTTTTTACTCCACTTATAAAGGTTCCTGAGAAAGAACAACAATATTGCTTTTTTTTTTTTTTTAAAGACTGGGAAATTTGAACTTTTTACCCTCTTTCTTTAAAATGTAGAGTATCTTTGAAAAATCTAAGCGTACTTCAGTGGGTTTCAAAAGTGAGAATGTTCAAGTATTTTTAGTGGACGACACTCAGAGAATGAGGAGTGTGGGAATCGGGAATTTCTAAAGTGCATAGTGTGTACCTTAGCAAGTTCATTTCCGCCTTACCGCCTTCTCAGTACGCTTTCTGTGAATGCTAAACCGATTCCGTTAGTCTATCACCTGCTTCCTAGTTCTTGTTTCCTTTTACTGGAGCACAATCCTAGCTCTGCCTCCTAAAGGAAACTAGATATTCTCTGGTACAGCTACTGTCTTTGGTGTAGGTAAACCACTAATGACAAAAAAATGCCGTAATTCCTCTGGTTATAGTCACCTTCCTACAGAAAGAAATCCTTCTTTCAAGGCAGTGAGATTTTGATTACCAAGCTACACCTTTGTTCTATTTTTTAATCCTATCCTCTATTTACTGTTACTTTCCTACAGAAGTAGAGAAGGAGCTTAAATAGAACAATTTGCATGTCTCTTCCACAGTAATGAAGAAAAAGACACAACAGTTAGTGGGTAGGGAGAGTGAGAATCAAACTTAACATTCCTCTTGGAAACAGCTCTAGACAGGTTAAATGTAAACCATCTAAATCTATAAACCAATCCCTTTCCTTCTCTCCTGCTGAAGTTTCAAGAGCCACTCCAGTGGACACAAGAGAAATAATGGTCTCCCCTTCACCATACTGTAGGGAAGGAAATGAGGACTATGAAGCCATTGTAAAATGGTGACACTAACAGTGCCTACTCAGAGGCTTGGTGTAATGATTAAATGAGAATATTGCCTGAAACAGTGCAAGTGCTCAGGAGATATCATTGAGACCATGACGGAACAACATGGAAGTAAAAACTGGGACCTGCCATGTGTGTGCATCCCAAATTGTGTTTATAGTGTCTTGAGTAGTTTGAAAAATGCTTCCTGGGAGAAATGTCCAGGAAGTGGACATTTCTAATGATAAACATTAACCCAAGATTTTCTGATGGTGTTAAACCACCTATTCCTGCCACTTGGTCAAAAGTTCCGTGAGGCCATGTGATACACTCTGTATCGTAGGGCAGAAGGGCACACTGAAAAACTTAACTTCCAGAAATCTTGTGAGCCTTTTGGCAAACATTTGGTTGTAACTGCTGGCCTTGGCACAGTAGGGTTTTTGTCTGAGTACACATATGTGCTTCGGAAGGGCAAGAACATCGCAAGGCTCAACCTCATTTTCAAGTCTGTAGTTATTAAAATCCCCGAAGCAGCTTATATGGTGTCATTGTATCAGTTCCCAAAAAGCACTTTAGGCCCAATATCTGCCCAATACTGGTCAATGTCAGAGAATTGTTCTATAAACTATTTTCATCAGCAACAATATGATATACCATACATCTGTGTGCCCTCATGGCTTGCTGGGAGCTGTATAAAAGAAACTGAAAAGGTTATTTTTCCAGTTTGTAACCCTAGAGTTAATGTGTGCAACTATGCATGTGACATACCAGTAACTCATTGAACATTAACAAGATTCAAAAACTTAAGAGTCAAGGAGAGAGTCTTATTAAGCACCTTCTCTAAGATAAGCATTTACACTCAGTAGTTTTACGAAGGAGGTGTTTTTTTATCATCACAGTTCTACAGAGGAGATTGCTAAGGCCCAGACCATTTAAGTAACTTGCCCAAAGTTACACAGCTAGCTCTGTAGGCGAACTGGGATTTCAGTTCAGATTTATGTAACTCCAGTACACACACCAATTCTTTACCCTGCGCCATGCTGCCTGTTAATTTCAACCTTGAAAAAAAAATGCAAAAGGAAGAGACCTCTTTTATGGAATTCTAGCTCAAGAGGAAACAAAGGTCAGACTCAAAGAAAACCTATTTAGAGGTACAAAACCACTGAGTGGAAAGTACTAATCACAGCAGTTAATTGTGGCCTGGTAGCTTGATATTTTCAGATACTGAAATGTGAACCCCCACATGCATTGACCTCAACAAGTTCTTTATGAGCAGTTGTTGATTTGCCTGGGTAGGGGTGGGCGGGAGGGTTTTGGAGTCTTTGAGTCAGTTGAATATTGTGAACTCTTCTTTTCCCGAAGAATCCGAGGCAGTTGTTGAAACCAAAATGGAGAACAAACCCACCTCCACAGAGTTGCAGAAGATGCAAGAGAAACAGAAACTGATCAAAGAGCCGGGCTTGGGAGTGCCCATTGTTCTCATTACAACCCTTCTGGTTATTCCGGTGGTTGTCCTGCTGGCCATTGTCTTATATATTCGGTGGAAAAAATCAAAGGCCTTTGGAGGCAAGTAAAATGAGCCCCTTGAACTTGGAACCTACCTTTGAAAGAGTGTTTGGCCTGATTATCCTCAAAGTCTTGTCGTGATTTTTTTCAGTGTTTTTTTTTTTTTTTTAAGTGCTCTCTGCCTTTTTTGGTGTTATTATGTATGTTCCATATATTGTCTGCAGTTAGTATCATAGTAGGAAAATATCTGAAGCCTCAGAAATTTGGGTAGTTAGATTAAAATATAACCTTTAATACTGCCTTTTAGCAATTGGCATAAGCCCAGTTAATGTCTCCATACAAAACTGTGCAGATAAGTAGTCAGTATAAATTAGGGTCAGGAGGGAGGAGATCCTTGGTGTTAGAAACAGGCCCACTTCTGAAAATACCTGGGTCAGGCATTTGGGAGTTGTCTTTTCCCCTCCTAGTCCTGGCTTTAGCTCCTAGCTGCATGACCTTGGGCAAGTTACTTAATCTTCCCAAGCCATATTTCCTCACCTACAAAGTGGGAATAAAAAAACTCACGAGATTGTGTGAGGATTAAATGAAATAATAAACATAAAGCATTTATCACAGTCTCTCACATTGTAAGTGCTCAGTTAATACCACCAATGACTATGAGGAACAGTCATTGATAATAAAGGACAGAAGACCTAAGAAGTCAGGGCGGATACCTGTCTTGAACCTCAACTTTCTCCAGAAACCAGCTATTTCTATAATACACCATTTGGTAGTGTTTAAATAGGCACAAGTTAGGCCATCAGCCTTCTTTTACCAAACAAGGCAGGGTCCAGTACTGGAGTCAGTATTTTATGAAATCATCATTGTATAGGACCCAGGAGCTGAATTCCTTTCGAGACATTCAGATAAACAAAGAAATAATCCGACCCAAGATTCTCACCTCTCAGGAGCAGTCTCTTGGCTGGGTCCTCAGGTCCTAAGGCAAGAGTCTACAGCTGCGTCTAGGAAGGAATGCATGGGCCAGGGTGGGAGGCAGCATTTGATCAAGAAATAGCATCTGAAAAAAAAAGAAAAGAAAAGAAATAGCATCTGATGCTATTTCAGGCCAAGGCGACCGTGGCAGGGATTCAGTGCCCATGGCAAAGCCCTGACACAGAAAAGGACACAGAAACAAAAACAGAGGAATCCATTTAATAAGTGGTGAAAGCAAATTTTCTAGGACTGGTTTGCTTTTCATCTGCAATCGATAAAGCTCTGCAAAAAAATACAGTTAACTCTTCAAAAAAGAACTTTTGAGCCCCTGTTATGGGTATGGCACTTCGGTGAACAGGGGGCAAAGACAAACACAGCCATTGTCTTCACGGAGTTTGATGGAAGCTTCCGAAAGCAAGAATCTTCCATGTTTGCTTGTTTACCCATGTATCCTCAGCACAAGTAGCTGTTCCTGGCTCTCAGGCTTTGATAAATAGTCATTGGAAAAATGACTGAATCAATAAATGGAGCTCCCAGAAGAGATGACACATAATAAACAAGGTGACATAGAAAGGTAACAATAGACGGTGGTAAGTGCAGTGATAAGTACACAGAGGATCCGGAACACACAGGGCCCAGGGGGCAGGTAGCAGGAATGTTGGCCATCCACCCACACTGGAAGGAGTGGCTGGGGAGTCGGGAAGGCTTGGCCTCTCCTGTTTGCTGTTAAGCACACGGGACATGGCACTCCCACAGAATACTGAGTTTTCAGGACGGTGTTGGGAAGGCAGAGACCCAGGTCACACCGTATGAAATTACCATTACTCAATTATGTTTTATTTAGGAAAATTGCAGTTTTATATGGTTCCATCGAATACATTTAATTCTAAAAGTAGGTCAGCCTCTCACCCTCTTGCAGCATTTGTTCCCGATAGAGCTTGTCCAACCCATGAGAATTTTTAGTAGCCCTCATCAAAGACCTTCCATATTCATTCAGCCCGTACTTTGCATGTCACCTCCACAGCAGACACCGTGCTAGGCACAGGGGATACAAAGCCAGCTAAGGACTGCCCTGCGTCCTCCTCGAACCTACATTCTTATTTTTTGGCTTTCTAACAGTCTTAGCAGAGTCTTCCCTTCTTACCTGTTTCTCTCCACACTCACCCTTAACTACATTTCCGCTGTCATCTGCCTGCTACCTTTTTTCACGATGCTGCCTCTACTCCTGGCTAGAGGCTTCACAGGAGAGCCCCGAGCCTCACTCCCATGACCACAACCCTGAAGGGGGCAGCCCTTCAGGGAAGCCAGGATGAAAAGTGCAGAGATAGAGAATGAAAATGAAGTCGGCTGGGAGACCTGACCCACCCCCACGCCCCCGGTAAAGACGGAAAGTCTGTCCTTCATGGAGACGGGCAGTGCCATTTCACCTTTATGACTGAAAACATCTCGTGTTTCAGGTCCTTGCCTTCAGTCAAGTCTTTTATAAAAAAGAGAAATGATCTACATGGATCCAAAGCTTTCTCAAGCAGGACATGTTCTGTTCTTAATAGAAAGACGAAAGCCAAAGACAAACACTCCTAAGTTATAATAATCAGAGCTTCCAAATTATTATAAATTCTTGGTAATTTAATCTTGTCCTAAGAAAAAGTGACTAATATTTATTGAGCACGTACCGTGTATGTACCAGGCATGGTTCTAAGCACTTCATATGGAGTATCCCACCTAAACCTGGCAGATAGGTAGGGATCATCATTAATCCTTCCTTTCTCTAAGGAGAAAACCGAGACTCAGAGAAGCAACTTACTGAGACTGCACAGGCTGTGAGAGACACAGGCAGGAGTCAAACCCACCTCTGGCCCTTAGATACTATCACGAGAATATATTGCCTTTCTTCCCCCCTTAGAATTGCATACAGACAAGAGCCAGGCCCTGTTTTTAATTGTCTATGAATTCCTGATTTTGCTTTGAAAGTTGAACCCGTGGTTGAGGAGGGTGATTGGGACTCATTTTGAAATGTGCCATCTCTTTCTAGCAGATTCTGAACACAAACTTGAGGCAAGTTCAGGAAGAGTACTCAGAAGACTTAGAGGTACGCCTGTGACCTTTCAGAATCCTTCACATTTGGCTCAAAGTCAACAAGCTCATGTCCTTTATAGAGCAAGGAGATATTTCTTATTTTCTCTCGGAAAATTAAACTCGTGTGCAGCACAGCAATGCTAAGTGCAGAATGCAAACCATCAACTAAAACCAAAGTGTGTGGCTCTGGCAGCAGATTTCCCAGTTTCGGTTTTTTCTGCTTTGCCTTTCTGTATCATCTAGTTTTCTTCGCCTGTCTTTTATCTGGCTTCATTTGTCTTCAGTAAATTTTCTGTCACTCCTGTCGGCCTGTCAGTGCTTGTCATAGTGAAGATGACCTTTTCATTTAGTCATTGAAATGAAGAGCTCCTTGAGAGATGCCAGTTCCAGAAATCCTGAAAAATCTGAAGTAGTCCTACAGAAACACATATATAATCCTGAGGAGCTTTTTTGTTTATTTTATTTTATTTTATTTTATTTTATTTTTTAAAGGCTTTATTTATTTATTTGAGAGGGAGAGAAAGGGAAAAGCAGACTCCCTGTTGAGCAGAGGGCTGACACAGGGCTCGATCCCAGGACCCTGGGATCATGACCCGAGCCAAAGGCAGACGCTTAAACGACTGAGCAAGCCACCCAGGCGCCCCCATTCTTATTTATTTTAATAAATGTGTGGAGTAATATCTTCCTGACCCTATAGGATAAGTATCTCTCTGTCACATTATTGTTTTGTTTTTTACTAATATCTACCCTGTGGCATTATAACTTCTAATTTATCATTTAAGAATCTATAAGAAGGGGCGCCTGGGTGGTCTGTGGGTTAAAGCCTCTGCCTTCGGCTCAGGTCATGATCCCAGGGTCCTGGGATCGAGCCCCGCATCGGGCTCTCTGCTCAGCGGGGAGCCTACTTCCCTCTCTCTCTCTGTCTGCCTCTCTGCCTACTTGTGATCTCTGTCTGTCAAATAAATAAATAAAATCTTTTTTAACAATTAAAAAGAAAAAAGGAATCTACAAGAAGACGGAGAGTCATTTGTGCAAGCCTGATCTCAGTTCCATGTCATTGTATGCTTTCTTCAGGAAAGGGTGGTGGAGGCTTAAACCTTGGAAATTTCTTCGCAAGCCGGAAGGGCTACAGCCGGAAAGGGTTTGACCGCCTTAGCACCGAGGGAAGCGACCAAGAGAAGGATGAGGATGATGGAAGTGAGTCCGAAGAGGAGTACTCCGCACCTCCGCCTGCACCCTCGCTGTCTTCCTCCTGAAAACCGGCCTTTGATTTAGGTTCACGAGATTTTCCAAGAACGCCAGATTCCTTTCCCTTTAGCACGTTTAGGGTTTTGCGTATTTAACTGTAAACTGTACTAGTCTGTGTGGGACTGGACACATTTTATTTCCTTTGTTTTGATTGAGTTGGCTTCTGTTTCTAGTTGAGAAGTTTCCTAAAAGTTCATAACAGTGCCATTGTCATTCTATGAACATAGACTAGAGAAACGGTCCTCTTCTTCCAACACACTACGAATTTAATGATGGAAGGTTTGCTCATTTACATTTTCGAGACTCTTCTGTAGATGTAAATAACCCCCTTCTCTGCTTGAACACAGTATTTTCCCAGTAGCAGCACTTCCACGTCCATTGCCGATGTCTGTCTTTGGTGCCTTTCCTGTTCAGCATTCTCAGCCCGTGGCAGTAAAGAAAAACTTTGTGCTACATGAGGACAAAGCTGCTAAATCTCCTTCTATTTTTTTAAAATCACTAACATTATATTGCAATGAGGGAAAGAAAAAAGTCTCTATTTAAATTCATTTTTTAATTTTCTTCTTCAGTTGGTGTGTTTTTGGGATGTCTTATTTTTAGATGGTTACACTGTTAGAACACTATTTTCAGAATCTGAATGTAATTTGTGTAATAAAGTGTTTTCAGAGCATTAGCTGTCAGAGTGTATTTTGGAATTTTTGCATACTTGGAGGGTTTTGTATACAACTTTTGTAATAATTACACAAACCACAGATACATTGAAAACTACTCAATGTCTTCAACAGAAAGAAATGTGTTGTATTGTATTAAAATGAAGATGATATTTTGTTATGTGGCTGATATAAATTAAAAGCCAGCAACCAGACTTTACATACATGTGTAAAACAAGGTTCTCTTTTAAAATTCAAAGAGGGGTTTTGCCTGTATATCAATCAGGAGGTAAATTATTTAATAAAAGGTGATCTAGCTAAGAGGAAGGCTGTGTCTCAAATTACATAAGCAAATGAGTCCATCAGTATAGGTTACTACTAATAGTTTTCTTTTTAAAGAATAATTTCACTCATATTCCCAGGTGTTCATGGAAATACTCATCTTATCGTGACTACCAATTATTTCTTTGTTTATTTTATATTGACATATAATGTATTCTTTGCTTCAGGGGTACAGGTCTGTGAATCATCCGTATAACACAGCACATAGCACTCACCATAGCACATACCCTCCCCAGTGTCCATCACCCAGGCACCCTCTCCCTCCCACCCTCCTCCCCTCCAGCAACACTCAGTTTGTTTCTTGAGATTAAGAGTCTCTTGTGGTTTGTCTCCCTTCCCGGTCCCATGTTGTTTCATTTTCCCCTCCCTTCTCCCCACAGTCCCCCACCCTGTCTCTCAAATTCCTTATATCAGAGAGATCATATGATAATTGTCTTTCTCTGATTAACTTACTGCACTTAGCATAATACCACCTAGTTCCATCCATGTCATTACAAATGGCAAGATTTTGGTTTTTTATGGCTGTATTATATATACATATATTATTATACATTATATATATATATATATATTATACATTATATATATATAGTATACATTATATATACATGTATTATTATATATACATGTATATTATATATACATAATATACATTATATATAGTATACATTATATATACATGTATTATATATACATATATATGTATGTGTGTATATATATACACACATACATATATATATATATATTATATCACATCTTTATCCTTCATCTGTTGATGGACATCTAGGCTCTTCCCATAGTTTGGCTATTGTGGACATTGCTATTACAAACATTGGGTTGCACATGCTCATTCGGGTCACTACATTTGAATCTTTTTTTTTTTAAGATTTTATTTATTTATTTGACAGATCACAAGTAGGCAGAGAGGCAGGCAAAGAGAGAAGGAAGCAGGCTCTCTGCCTAGCAGAGAGCCCAACACAGGGCTCAATCCCAGGACCCTGAGACCACAACCCAAGCTGAAGGCTTTGCTTAACCCACTGAGCCACCCAGGTGCTCACTACATTTGGATCTTTAGGGTAAATACCCAGTAGTGCGATTGCTGGGTCATAGGGTAGCTCTATTTTCACCTTTTTGAGGAACCTCCATACTGTTTTCCAGAGTGGCTACACCAGCTTGCATTCCCACCAACAATGTAGGAGGGTTCCCCTTTCTGCGTATCCTAGCCAACACCCGTAGTTGCCTGACTGGTTAATTTTAACCATTCTAACTAGTGTGAGGTGGTATCTCATTGTAGTTTTTTTCTTTTTTTTTTTTTTTAAAGAAATCATCCTTTTTATTTTTATTTTATTTATTTTTTAAAAGATTTTATTTATTTATTTGACAGAGAGACAGAATGAGAGAGAGAGAGCATGCGTGGAGAAAGGTCAGTGGGAGAAGCAGACTCCCTGCCGAGCAGGGAGCCCAATGTGAGACTCGATCCCGGGACCCCAGGATCATGACCCGAGCCAAAGGCAGTCACCCAACCGAGCCGAAGGCAGTCACCCAGACAGTCCCTCATTGTAGTTTTGATTCATATTTCCCTGATGCCAAGCGATGTTGAGCACTTTTTCATGTGCCTGTTGGCCATTTGGATGTCTTTGTAGTAATGTCTGCTCATGTCCTCTGCCCATTTCTTCATTGGATTATTTGTCCTGTGGGTGTTGAGTTTGAAAAGTTCTTTATAGATTTTGGATACTAGCCCTTTATCTGATATGTTATTTGCAAATATTTTCTCCCATCTGTCGGTTGTCTTTTGGTTTTGTTGACTGTTTCCTTTGCTGTGCAGAAGCTTTTGATCTTGATGAGGTCCCAGTAGTTCATTTTTGCCCTTGCTTCCCTTGTCTTTGGTGATGTTTCTAGGAAGAAGTTGCTGCGGCTGAAATTGAAGAGGTTGCTGCCTGTGCTCCCTCAAGGAGAAGGATTTCTGTCTCACATGGAGGTCTTTCATCCATTTTGAGTCTATTTTTGTGTGTGGTGTAAGGAAATGGCCCAGTTTCATTTTTCTGCATGTGGCTGTCCAATTTTCCCAACACCATTTGTTGAAGAGACTGTCTTTTTTTCCGTCGGTCATTCTCTCCTGCTTTGTCGAAGATTAGTTGACCGTAGAGTTGAGGGTCTGTTTCTGGGCTCTGTATTCTGTTCCATTCATCTATCTGTCTGTTTTTGTGCCAGTCTTGATGTGTTGATGATTAGTGCTTTGTAACAGAGTTTGAAGTCTGGAATTGTGATGCCACCAACTTTGGCTTTCTTTTTCAACATTCTTCTGGCTATTGGGGGTCTTTTCCAGTTCCACAGAAATTTTAGGATTATTTGTTCCATTTCTTTCAAAAAATTGATGGTATTTTGATAGGGATTGCATTAAATGTGTAGATTGCTTTAGGTAGCATAGGCATTTTCACAATATTTGTTCTTCCAATTCATGAGCATGGAACGCTTTTCCATTTTTTTGTGTCTTCCTCAGTTTCTTTCATGAGTACTTTATAGTTTTCTGAGTACAGATTCTTTGTCTCTTTGGTTAGGTTTATTCCTAGGTATCTTATGGTTGTGGGTGCAATTGTAAATGGGATGGACTCTTTAATTTCTCTTTCTTCTGTCTTGCTATTGGTGGATAGAAATGCAACTGATTTCTGGGCATCGATTTTATATCCTGACACTTTACTGAATTCCTGTATGAGTTCCAGCAGTTTTGGAGTGGAGTCTTTCGGGTTTTCCACATAAAGTATCATATAATCTGCAAAGAGTGAGAGTTTGACTTCTTCTTTGTCAATTCGGATGCTTTTTATTTCTTTTTGTTGTCTGATTGCTGAGGCTAGAACTTCTAGTACTATGTTGAATAGAGTGGTGAGAGTGGACATCCCTGCCGTGTTCCTGACCTTAGGGAGAAAGCTCAGTTTTTCCCCATTGAGAATGATATTTGCTGTGGGTTTTTCATAGATGGCTTTGATGATATTGAGGTTTGTACCTTCTATCCTACACTGTGTAGAGTTTTGATCAAGAAACTTTGTCAAATGCTTTTTCAGCATCATATTGAGAGTATCATATGGTTCTTGTTCTTTCTTTTATTAATGTATTGTATCACATTGATCATTGATTGATTTGTGGATGTTGAACCAACCTTGCAGCCCAGGAATAAATCCCACCTAGTTGTGGTAAATAATCCTTTTAATGTACTGTTGGATCTTATTGGCTAGTATTTTGGTGAGAATTTTTGCAACTGTGTTCATCAAGGATATTGGTGTGTAATTCTCCTTTTTGATGGGGTCTTTGTCTGGTTTTGAGATCAAGGTAATGCCGGCCTCATCAAATGAGTTTGTAAGTTTTCCTTCCATTTCTATTTTTTGGAACAGTTTCATGAGAATAAGTATTAATTCTTCTTTAAATATTTGGTAGAATTCCCCTGGGAAGCAGTCTGGCCCTGGGCTCTTCTTTTTTGGGAGATTGTTGATGACTGCTTCAATCTCCTTACTGGTTATGGGTCTGCTCAGGTTTTCTATTTCTTTCTGGTTCAGTTTTGGTAGTTTATGTGTCTCTAGGAATGCATCCATTTCTTCCAGTACTTTCTCATTCATGACTTTATTAATTTGGGTCCTTTCTCTTTTCTTTTTGATAAGTCTGGCCAGGGGCTTATCAATGTGATTGATTCTTTCAAAGAACCAGCTCCTAGTTTCGTTGATCTGTTCTACTGTTCTTTTGGTTTCTATTTCATTGATTTCTGCTCTGATCTTTATTATTTCTCTTCTCCTGCTGGGCTTAGGCTTTATTTCCTGTTCCCTTTCTAGCTTCTTTAGGTGTGGGGTTAGGTTGTATATTTGAGATCTTTCTTGTTTCCTGTGAAAGGCTTGTATTGTTATATACTTTCCTCACATGACCACTTTTGTGGTATTCCAAAGATTTTGAACAGTTGTGTTTTCATTTTCATTTATTTCCATGATTTTTTAAAGTTCTTCCTTAATTTCCTGGTTGACCCATTTGTTCTTTAGTAGGATGTTCTTTAACCTCCATGTATTTGAGTTCTTTCCAACTTTCCTGTTGTGGTTGAGTTCTAGTTTCAATGCATCATGATCTGAAAATATGCAGGGAATGATCCCAATCTTTTGGTACTGGTTGAGACCTGATTTATGACCCAGGATGTGATCTATTCTGGAGAATGTTCCCTGTGCACTACAGAAGAATGTGTATTCTATTGCTTTGGGATGGAATGTTCTGAATATAT
>PISX010019898.1:0-37032 GCA_004024625.1 Mellivora capensis
GAAACAAGATGGGATTGGGAGGGAGACAAACCATAAGTGACTCTTAATCTCACAAAACAAACTGAGGGTTGCTGGGGGGAGGGGGTCGGGAAAGGTGGGTGGGGTAATGGACATTGGGGAGGGTATGTGCTATGGTTAGTGCTGTGAAGTGTGTAAACCTGGCGATTCACAGACATGTACCCCTGGGGATAAAAAATTTGTTTATAAAAAATAAAAATTAAAAAAAAAAAGATTAGAGGGATAAATGGGAGAAAAAACAAACCCAAATCCAAGTGAGAACGTGACTTTCTGTTTTGTTGTTTTGTGGTATATGCATGAGTGTGCATGTGTGTGCATCTGGTCAGGTAAAGATTTATTAAGTCCTTTAATTATAGCAACTAGTAGTTACTAGTGGCAACTATCAGTAAACACTCTCTGTTTTACCTATGTCAAAGTAAAGCTGTAACCATAAAAAATAAATGAAGTAACACATTGTTTAGTGAGAAAAGATGCTGGAATTGGACTTAAGAACATTTCTCTAATTCTCCATTTGGCACAGATGGAAAAGGTGCCTTGGGACAAGTTTTCTACCTCCTTCAGGTTATTTCTTAAAGTTATAAAATGAAGAAAATGAAAAAAAAAATTTAAAAAAATCAGGAGATTGAACTATAGGAGTATTAAAGGCCCTTCTAATTCTAAAAGTCTGTACACTACAAAAAGGCTTTTCCCAAGTATATAAAATGCTACAAAACAAGATTTTATGAGTTTCAAAAGCTGATTTATTCAGAATGTCTGTGTGTGTTGATCAGTTTCACCTATGAATGTCAACCATTCCATTTTATTTGCACTAACGGATCAAACCATCAGGGTTACCACTGCAGTCTGACCAGGTTCATGGGGTCACGGTCAAATGGTAACCCACATTAAGTGTGGATGGGGAAACTACATGAGTCCTCTTCATGTAGCTTCTGTGCTAATGACAAGCTCTTGGTTAGTGAAAATTCTGTAAATTTAGTTGCTTCTTAACTACATTAGAAACACTTGCTATTTAAAAGAACCCCAGGGTGACTTTTTTCCTAAAGAGTGAGTGCCTTTTGTAATACGAATCCAAATGGCTTAGTTAGTGTTCTGCAAACTCAGATTTTGATATCTCCAGGGTTCTTAACACTCAGACCACTCTTATTGCATAGTCAAATATTTCTAGTTTATTTCCTCCATAGAATAATTTGATATGCAGATTGATATCTGCTAAAGAGATCACTCAGACATGTTTTTTTAAGTGAAATTTTTACCTCAGTTGTCTAAATTGGTGTTTCTGATTTTCAAGTTCATTAGATAATTGCTTCCATATCAGCTGGACTTTGACAGCCAACTGTTTTCCTACTTCTTTTCCCTGCTTTTTTCTAGTCAGTCATGTTATCTGTTTCTGCCCAGTTTACTTATTCCTCAATAATTTCTTTTCTTTTAGCTAAATTTTCTGTGAATGAATTGTTGATTATAAATGAAATGAATTCTTGCTATAAAATATTCACAAATCCCCACCATGTATAAAGTAAAATAAAAATTATTTCAATCTGTCGCTTCTCAAGCCCTTAAGAGTCAGTGTTCATTGTTTGGGATGTATTCTTTCAAACTTTAATGCTGAGTTTTAAAATTCAATATATCATATTTATCATTATATAAAATGCACATATAGCCACATTATTTTCCAGTATTATGTAGCATCCCACTGAATGGTTTTCAAATCATGTATTAAATTAATAACCCAATTTTAAATATATTGCCTGTGTTTTTCTCATTTCACTGTTGTCTTGAATATATATATAGCCATTGATTTACCAAGGATTTTCTTAATATAATTTTTTTGAATTAAAATTCTTGATTGAATAATTTGCAAATTTAATGTTAATCTTTATTGCTCTAGTTTCCACCAGGAAATTACATTCAGAAAAAGTATATGAGGATGCTTGCTTGACCATACTTTTGGCTAAACCTTGTCTTATGAATCTTTTGATAAATACTTTTTTTCTTAGCTTTTATTCATGAGAGACAGAAACATAGGCAGAGGGAGAAGCAGGCTCCCCTCTGAGAAAGGAGCCCTATGTGGGACTCAGTCCCAGGACCCTGGGATCAAGACCTGAGCCAACGGCAGACACTTAACTGACTGAGCCACCCAGGCTCCCTGATAATTTTTTTCTTTATTTCTTCTCTTTCTTCCTTTCTTCCTCTTTCCTTTCCTTTCTCTCCCTCCCTCCTTCCCTCTCTTTCTTTCTCTCTTTTCTTTTTCTTCCCATCTCTCTCCTTTTGTTTCTTTTTTTCCCCTTTCTTTCCCTGCTTTCTTAATAGCATGACTAAATATATTTTCATATTTGTGGTTATTTGTAATGTACTCTTGAATATATAATGCCTTTACATTTCCCCATCTTGATGCATTTTAACTTCTAAACATTACACTTTTTTTCTTTTAATTCAAAGGCACTGGGGTCAAATATTTTGAAGTCATCTCATAATGAAAAAGAATAAAGTTCAATGTCCTGGGTCTCATATTTGAGACTCTCTTGAGATGGGTCCTACTTGATTTTCCAAACTTACTTCCTGCCTTTATCCTATTCCAGCTTTAAGGTCACACAGCCCTCATCTTTACCAAACATCATGCTCATCAGTGCCATTAGATATTCACTTAATTTATACTTTGAAGGCTCATCTTCCCCATAAAGCTTTTCTCCTGTTCCTAGCCTAAGCTGAGTTCCTCTATCACTAACTCTCATAGCACTTAGAGATGACAACATTCCCTTCAGGATCCAAATTTGTAGCCTTGCTTTTCCTCGCCTGTTACCACCAAAAGAAAATAATTCCTATGGGCTAGGATGACATTTAGTTCATTTGCATATTATTTCAATTCATACAGTGCAGTTTAGAACACATTAAGGACTTAAACATCTTTGAATGGTCCACCCATTTCTAATCCTCTGCCTTTACCTACCCTTTCAAATGCTAACTCATTCTTGTTAACTTCAGTTTGGAGCTATTTGTAGTAACCAATATTTTCAGATGCCAGCATGCTTCTTTCTGTCTTTTCTTTGCTCATGGATTACATGCTCTCAGGTCATAAGAGTGATCACATTACACAGGTCTAACAAAAATAAGTGAATAAATGAATGAATGAATGAATGAACATTCTATCTGACCACCATAATTATTTTGGGAATGCTTACGTGAACCAAACATAGTCTTGGTTCCCTAGGACTTTTCTGCTGGAAATACCATCTCTTTCCTTGGTTGTCATGGTACCAAAGAATGCAAATCAGGCTGGCAGTTGCATTCTCCAGGGCTCCATAGATGGAACCCATTTAAAAATCTAGAAGAGCCAAAACACAGAGAAAGAACAAGCGTGAAAAATGAGCATATTGGACAAATCATTTGAGCCCTAGATCAAGACATGCTTGCTCCACAGTTCCCTCCAGATTTCCATTTAGAAGAATCTTAGGAACAAGTTTAATATGTTTGAATTCCTCTACATGCTATGGAACTATTCCTAATAAGAAACATTATTCCTTTAAACTTTTTTGCCTGCTACCAGTCTGAAATGTTCCTTTTGGCTCTTCCTTTCTTAATTTATGAATTTCTGAAACCTAGCTTAAGATCCCCCATTCCTAGTATGTAATTTCCCCAAGCTTGCCAACTCACCATTTCTCTAAGTGCTTGGGGAGGGGGTGTTCCTGTGAAGTGCTGTGCATTTGATTGGAAGAGAGATTGTAATGCAAGAGAGTATAAAGGAGCAAGAAAAGTTTAAAAGATGTGCAGAAAAAAAAAAATAGTTACAAAAAATTATAATACATTTGTTCTTTGGCTATTATCTGTGTATTTAATAATGAGAAATACTGTATAATAACAGAAGAAATGCTTATGAGACATTTTAGCAAAACAGGGCATAGTGTTGCATATGATGTAAAATAATGAGTATTAACATAAAACTAGCAAGAAAGAGGAAAAAAATCTCTTGGTTTTAGTGTGGTAGGATTACAAGTGAGTTTTTTTTTTTCTTCTCTAAATATTTACATTACTTTTACAGTTTAAATAAATAAAAGTTTTCCTTCTATTTTCCCAATTTTCTATAGTGCGTATGTGCATGTATGTGCCTGTGCATGTGCATGTGTGTTATCACAGGTGACAGGGGAAGCAGAAGATGTGGACACACCATCTCAGCTCCTCAACTTACCATGGCATCTTAGCAAGATTCTATCATCCACCGTCTTAGTTTCACCATCTGTAAAATGATGGTGAATGAAGTTGATTCAAGATTCCAAATGCAAAAGCCTGCTTTTCTTAATCTAAAGAAATTATGTGCACTAAGTGTTCACTTACCAAAATTTCAGGACCATTCTTTATTTATTGACTTATTTTTTATTTTTTTATGTTAGTCATCATAAAGTATATCATTAGTTTTTGATGTAGTGTTCCATGATTCATTGTTTGCATATAACACCCAGTGCTCCAAGCAATAGGTGCCCTCCTTAATTCCCACCACTGGGCTAAACACATCACCCCACCCCCTTCCCCTCTGAAACCCTCAGTTTGTTTCCCACAGTCCACAGTTTCTCATCTTTTTTCTCCCCCTCTGACTCCCCCGCTTCATTTTTCCCTTCCTCCTCCTAATTCCTCCATGCTATTCCTTATGTTCCATACATAAGTGAAACCATATGATAATTGTCTTTCTATGCTTGACTTATTTCACTTAGCATAATACATTCCAGTTCCTTTCATGTTGATGCAAATGGTGGGTATTCATCCTTTCTGATGGCTGAGTAATGTTCCACTATATATATGAACCACATTTTCTTTATCCATTCATCTGTTGAAGAATCTCTTGGCTCCTTCCACAGTTTGGCTACTGTGGACATTGCTGTTATGAACATTGGGGTGCATGTGCCCCTTCTTTTCACTACATCTGTATCTTTGGGGTAAATACCCAGTAGTGCAATTGCTGGATTATAGCATATCTCTATTTTTAACTTTTCGAGGAACCTCCATACTGCTTTCTAAAGTAGCTGTACTAGCTTTCATTCCCTTCAACAGTGTAAGAGGGTTCCCCTTTCTCCACATCCTCTCCAACATTTGTTTTTTCCTGCCTTGTTAATTTTTGCCAATCTCACTGGTGCAAGGTGTATCTCAATGTGGTTTTGATTTGAATTTCCCTGATGGTTAATAAATTTGAACACTTACTCATGTGTCTGTTAGCCACTCATATGCCTTCTTTGGAGAAGTGTCTGTTCATGTCTTCTTCCCATTTTTTTGACTTATTTGTTTTTTGGGTGTTGAGTTTGAGAAGGTCTTTATAGATCTTGGATACCAGCCCTTTATCTGTAAGTGTCATTTGCAAATTATCTTCTCCCATTCCATGGGTTGCCTTTTAGTTTTGTTGATGGTTTCCTTTGCTGTGCAGAAGCTTTGTATCTTGATGAAGTCCCAAAAAGTTCATTTTCACTTTTGTTTCCATTGCTTTTGGAGACAAGTCTTGAAAGAAGTTGCTGTGGCCAATGTCAAAGAGGTTACTGCCTATGTTGTCCTCTAGGATTTTGATGGATTCCTGTCTCACATTGAGATCTTTCATCCATTTAGGGTTTATTTTTGTGTATGGTGTAAGAGAATGGTCATGGTTCATTCTTCTATATATAGCTGTAGAACTTTCCCAAAGAATATATCTGTGTCCATGTTCTTGATACACAGGAACCACTCATTCTACATTAATCCTTTTCATAGAGAAACATATTTCTGCCAAAAGGATAACAACAGGGCAAATATACTGCATTGTGCTTAGACTAGGCTTCAGTATTGAGGAGACAATATTGAATAATTGAGTCTGGATATTGATAATTGAGTCTATGCTGGACTAAAGTACGTGTCTTTGGCTAAAAAAGAAAGCAACTACTCATCTCTAACTGATAACTGCCAACCCAGAATGTTGGCTCAGAGGTGTTTCATCTTCCAATTTCTCAGGAAATTTGTGAAAATCTGAATTTTTAAAAATATTTTAGATGTTATATATTAACTCAAATTCCAATACAAAGTATTCATCTGAAGAAAACAAAAAACACCAATTTGAAGAGATAAATGTACTCCTGTGTTCATTGCAGCAGCAATATAATAGCCAAGATATGGAAGCAACCTAAGTGCGACCAACAGATGACTGGATAAAGAAGATGTGGCATTTATACAATGGAAGATTACCAAGCCATAAAAAAGGAAATCCTGCCCATTTCAATACCATGGATGGACCTAGACAGTATTTTGCTACATGAAATATGTCAGAGAAAGACAATTTCTAAATGATTTCACTTATTTGTGGAATCTAATAAACAAATGATCCAACAAAACAGAAAGAGATTCATGGATACACGAAAGAAACAGTTGATTACTGGGGGTAGGGGTGGGGGTAGGTGATGAGCAAAACAGATAAAGGGAATTATAACTTCTAGTTATAAGATAAATAATTCATGGGATATAATATACAGCATAGGGAATATAGTCAATAAAATTGTAATAAAGTTGTATGGTGACAGATGGTAACTAGACTTATCATGGGGATCATTTTGCAATCTATAAAAAATATTAAATTACTATGATGTATACCTGAAACTAACAGGATATTGTATGTCAATTATACTTCAATAAAAAGTAATTACAATACAAAATAACCTTTGCAAGTTTTAGAAAACACATCTTTAGAATAAATCTTATCCTTGGACCATGAATTTATAATCTCTCAGCTAGATGAGATGTAAATACTCTTTTAGTTCTCTGACTGGTTTTAAATTAATTGGTCTTTATTTCCTTGAGGTCTGTTAGAGGGGTAGGTCCACTGGTCATAGTTTGTTATTATCCAGCATCCATTCACTTCTTTCTTTCTATTAAAAAAAAAAAAATCAATCCCAGAGTAGAAACAAACATCTTTCCTCCACTTTGAGTCTGCTTGTTCCTTTGAAGTTGAGGTTCATCTATAGCTCTAAGGGCAGTTTATGGAAATCAAATGCTGTATTCCTGTGGCAAGACTGTTTCAGGCATAGATACATGGCCCAAGCGGGACTTTTTCTGGAAAATATTCTTAAGTTATTAGGAAAAGAAATCTACTCTTCCTTTTGCTAGACTGGAACTAAGAAAGTACTAGCCCTGGATGATATTGAAACCATAAGGCAACAAAAACTCTAAGAGATTAAAAATAGAGGAAGCAGAAACAACACAGCTGGGAGGGAAATAATGGATCCTCACTGCAGTATTTGTGGTCCTATATCCAGCATTGCCTGAAACTAGTAACCCTGGATTTTCTATCATGGATCCTTTAATTCTTCTTTTTAACCTTAGCTAGTTTGCATCTGGGTTTCTGTTGATGGGAACCAAAGTCCACGCTGCTACACAGAGCAGATGAGGTGAAATGGGAGAACTCTCCATAGCCCTAAATTTCCACATTACATATAAAGTAAAACCAAAACAAACACAAAAAACAGTTTCTTCAGCCTCTCAGAAGCTAGATGTCTTTACTGAAGCATGGCTAGGCATAATGTCACCATGTCCCAGCACCATTTCCAGATGTTACTCTTTTGAATAAACATTGTCAGCACCTTCTCTTTGCACAGTGGAAAAAGTAGTGCTATTTTTCTTTCATCCCTGTTGCCATATTCCCCTGCAGAACCATTTCAATTTAGTGAAGTACAGAGGGACCCAGCAGTTTCCATCTTCCGTTATGAATGTGGTGCTTGAAATGCCAGAGTCAATGACATGAGACGCAGGGCTTCATTACTTGTCAGCTCACCCAGACTCAGGCTTCCCAGGACCCAGTGATAGTCTGCTGCCAGAAAGACACATTTGAATTTCAATGTGCCAAGTCTCTCTTGCTGTATTTTCCATGTTGCAGGCTACAAATGGCTTTTAGAAATCTTTTGAACATCCCAGTGACTCAGCTCTTTACCTTCTACCATTGCCTAACACTAAATTCGATACATTTATTTAGAAGGGAGTTGAGGGAAAATGGAAGGGAAGGTGAACCATGAGAGACTATGGACTTTGAAAAACAACCTGAGGGTTTTGAAGGGGTGGGGGGTGGGAGGTTAGGGGAGCCTGGTGGTGGGTATTAGGGAGGGCACGTATTGCACGGAGCACTGGGTGTGGTGCAAAAACAATGAATACTGTTACGCTGAAATGAAATAAAAAAATCAAACTAAAAAAAAAAAAAGAAGTTGTAATAAATGCAGGAGTCAGTGGTCTAAGGAAGAGCATGAACCTGCAATGACAAAACTTTCAATAAATAAGAACCTTTCAACAGACCATTCCTGCTTCACATGAGGCGGTTTGAGGAACAGAACATCCGGCCTCTGAAAGCCAGGTTTGTCTCTACCCTTTCCTAAATAAGTAAATTTGGTGAAACAGCCAAGCCTTGTACTATCCTTAGTGTCCTCATAAAATGGGAACAATCATGATGGCGACCTTCATAAAATTGTTATCTATATTTTTCATTAAATTTGGAACTATTATTAATCACAACTATTTTGCAATGAAGAATTAGGACTAAGAAAGGGAAAATCCATTCATTCATTCAATAAGTGTTTAGTATAGAATTTTTTTTTTTAAATGGACCTTAACAGTTGATAAAAGTGCAGCATCAGGAGTCAGAATGTCTGGGTTCCAATTCTTGGCCTAGTCATTACTAATCAAATGACCTACGGCTTAGTTTTTTGTGTCTCCCTTCTTTTTCTATAACTAGATCTGCCCCATAAGGTTAGAGTAAAGGTTCATCAGATTAAAATTTAGGACTGTGGCAGCCACATAGTAGGCACTTAATAAGTGCTTCATGTTTTTACTGTTACTGATATTGTTGCTGTTTAGGACTGGTGCATTCTGCAATGTCTCAGACACAGTGAACACGAAGACAGTAGAATGTGGCTGCTTTGAGTTGAGGTTCTGAATTTATACTAGACAACTTGACTTTTCTATTCTTTAACTCTGGGTCTTTGAGCAAATCACTTTGCCTCTCTGTCTTGGTTTTCTCGCTTCTAAAACTGGAATATTAATAGCACACAGTTTATAGGGCAGATGTGAGGACTACTAAAGAGTTATTTCATGTAAATCACTTAGTAAACACCTAAGATACAATACATAATACTCGATTATTCTTACTATTACTTCCATCATTAACAACAGTGTCTCTTTTCGAGGTTACATAGGAAAACAGAGGCATAAACTGGGAGTTTGTTCATATCACTACATAAAAAGCTCTTGATCGACTAGGCTTCAAACCGATGTCTGACTCCAAAATCTACATTGTTAGCATTATACCATATCATCTCTTTTTAAGAAGACGAACAGCAGAGCAAAGCCAAAGGCAATTTTAGATTTATTTTACTGTCATTTCAAACACATCAGTGCAGGGTGCCATATCACTTTTGAAATGTATATATTTTTAAAAAGATACAAAAAGTAGCTATTATAACCACCAACTGCTTGCAGAGTAAATTGTGTTAACCCCTCTGCTCCCCATTTACAAACATATTTGGACTACATCTGGAACAAAATCATTAGTGGCAGGAAGACAGATGTTCTTCAAAGTTCGGGTGTGCATGTAGACATCGAATATTGATGTTGATGTTATTTACTCATTTGATTCTTTACTTTTTTCTGAAAAGATGGATTCTGAGCTTTTTCAAGATTTATTTCTTCTTTCCTTAGTTCCCAAGGTGACAAATCAAAGTTCACCCCAGGAACCTGTAAACTATATCATGGTGGGAGAAATCCGTCAGACGTGCAATAATATTAATAACTAGTATTGTGCAGTTGTCAACCAGCACAGTCTTTTCTCAGAAATAACTTAAGGATCTTCTTCACACCAAAGCAGTACATATGCAGCAGTGAAAGAATAATGCACAGTGCTGTTAAGAGATTGACCAATATGGTAAATTTTACTCTAGATTTTAATTTTAAATATAATTTATTAAAGTAAAATTAAAATTTCACTGGGTTCATTTGAAGACATATACTTAAGGGAGAGAATACATGTGATGCAACAGTCTATCATAAGAAAGCACATAATGTGCCATGGATGAGAGAAACAAATAAGCGATTTGATGAGGGTGGGAATAGAAGACCATGAGGCAATGCCCTTGAGCTGTATCTATTTAGACTGTGATAAAATCTCATATTTATTTAATGAAATACATTAGAATTTGTTTTATCCTGAGATAGTTGACTACTGAAAGTGAAAAAGGTTTTCCTCTCAACAGGGACGTAATAGTTATATTGCTTGCTAGAGCCTGTTTTCAGAATACCCTACACATTTATTTGTGGACACTAATCAGTGAATGTGCTCTCCATGTCCTCTCTGCTTCCACAGAGAACAACTGAACTCCAACTCATATAATAAAATGTGCTGAAATCAGAGAGGAAAGAATATGGGTAATTTCAATAGACTGATTATGAAACCCAAAATCCATGAAATAAGTCCTAACTCCCAGCACAACAATATTAGGAGGTGAGGCTCTGGGGGCATGAACAAGTCATGAGGTTGGAGCTTTCATGGATGGGAAGAGTGCCCTTATAACACAGACTTCTTGTTCTCTTCCCACATGAGGGTGTGGCTGGAAGACAACTGTCTGGAAACTAGGAAGACTGTTCTCACCAGACAATGAATCTGCTAGCACCTTGATCTTGGCCTTTCCAGACCCTGTAACTGCGAGAAATAAATATGTGTTGTTTAAACCACCAAGCCTATGGTTTCCTGTTATATGGTGTATGCTATGTTATAGCAGCCCAAGCTAAGACATAAGCCAAACCAAAGTATATTTTTCCCATTGTGCATTACATGTTTTCTTTTGTACATTTTTTTCCATGCAGTCACTCAATGTGGAGCACATTTTCCAACACTCATTTCTGCATATCTAATGTGGGCCAGTCTCAACATTCTAGCTTAAACTGTAGTCTGCCCATAGAGCTTTCCCTGAGCCTCCTTTTTGAGTCAGAATTTCCTTTGTTGCTCTGAAACAACTTTGTTTCTTTCTATATTTTTAAGATTTAGTAAATTGGATACAAATTTGCTTGCATGTTTTTCTTCCAGATTCATCTATAACTTCTATAAGAAAAGAGCCCATGACTTATTCATCTTGCTCAATATGGCACACATCACATAGTAAATATTCAATAAATCCTCACTGACAGAAAGAACACATGCCATTTTTGTTTCTTTACATTAAGTCTCTTACATCATCTAGCCAAGCACCTAACAAATAACAGGAGCTAAATGAATGTTAGGTAAATATTGATATCTGAATGTTGACCAAAGTCAACTTCCATTGTTTCACAAACCTTATGGTTAGGGTAAGCCATTTTATTTTAGTTTATCATGATTCAATTCACAAAAATAGCCCTTTTGAAATCTTTCTGTCTTTGACCTTCTCACATCTATGTCCAGGAGGCCTTTTGTTCCCCAGAAATATTTGTTATTCAGGGAAAATAATGCCCCAGGGTGACTAATTGTATAATAAATGAGAAGAATTCAACATGGTCTTTTCCCAGCCCCTATTTAGTGCCAAGTGTTTTCTCCTATAGCCCATTTGCTCAGAGCACAAAATAATTGTATTAACTGGGGACTTTGGGGGGATGATATTTTTTTTTTATTTAAAAGAAATGTTAATTTGCTATTAAATCTCTTGTTGAAAGACTAATAGCTTAATGAACGCATTAAACATGTGCAAATTAGTTTTTTTTTTTTTTTAATGCATTACTTAGTTTCAGATTGAAAGGGGGTGATACATCATCGTCATCTCTGCAGGAATTAATGAGGCATTAGGCCATCTCCTGTCATGGAGGCCAGACTTATGAACGATCTGCCAAATTGCACATGCGAACCTTTTCCTGCTCTCCCTTTCCACCCACCACATACATCTTTTCTAGGCCTCCTGCTTCTGCTGCCTGAGCTTTGGTATTTGAAATACAAATATGGGTTCACCATCAGTTTGGAAGTGAAAAGTGGTCTATTGCAAGTGACAAATGTTGTTTACTGTTAGTAGAAAAGAGGGCGGAACAATGAGTGCATATATTAACATCACAGGGGATGGGTTTGGTAGTCATTCAATTGCCATCTTGCCCTGTGAAGACACATAACCTCTCTCCATTTCTCTCAATCACTCACTCACTCTTAGACATCTACATTAAAATAAAGAGCCCAAGGCAAGGCAAGCTATCTTAGCCATAATAAGTGGCAAGGTGTACTCAACTCAACAGCTTTTGTCACCAGCTCTCCATCTTTCCTCATCACAAGCATGGCTTTTTCTGCCTGCATCTTTTGATATATTTGCCTGATCCTGCAGTTCCCAAATCAGCAGTTCCAAACCTCCATGAACAAGCAGCATTTAGAAGCCATCAGTTTAATTCTATGATATAAACTATCTCGTACCTGCATTTATTTTTATAATTAGCAGGTATGACATTTAATTCTGTTTCAAGAATCTTTGATAAATTTTTGGTGTATCTTCAGATAATTGAAGATGTCATGGCCGACTTAAAAATCATGGATGGAGATCACTAGAATAGACATTGGATTAGGTATAGAAATAACATCTGTGTGGGACGTGGAAGCATTATAACAAAGTTAATATCTTACACTTTAAAAAGCATTGCTTATCTTTGCATTACTTCTTCAAGGTGTGTGTATGTGTGTATTTACATGCATGTATATATGTAAGGTATATGTATGTGTGTATATATTATATATAAAATATCTAACATTGTTTTCCCCACATAACATAGTAATTTTCTCTATCTGCTTGGCTAGATGCACGAAACTCTGGGCCCTAATCTATGTCTCTCACTAGTCACCAAATTCGCCTGTTGTCTTCCAAGCACATTTCAATTCATGATTCAGGCTTACTGCATAATGGCCTCTCTTACAACACAGCCCCCCTAACAGCAATGCCCTCTTGGGAAATTTTAGATAATTCACCTTCAGATTCAGTATAAGTCTATTCTATTCAGCTGTACTGTTTCCTAAAAGGAGATTTAGGACAAGTATATTCATTCATGATCATTATCAGTGACCTAGTTAAGGATCTCACACTCTTCATCCAACTGATGGTTTTGTGGTTTTTTTGTTTTTTTGTTTTCTTAGATAGACACATAAATTAGTTAACATTCTTTTGGTTGTAGGCAACAGAAACTGATTACCTAATCATGAGACTAAAAGGGGGGTTAATTTATTAGAAGGGGAATGGGGTACTTCATAAAATGGAAGATGGGTTGAACAATCAAAAGACTTAGGAGTGAGGAGTCAGGACAGGTCCCAGAACTCCAGCAACTATAGCTCCTAAATCATCTTTTAGGAGAGTGCAATGCTATGGCTACATTTCTGTGATATGTAGAACCTGTGTCTTAAGAATTTTACTTGCATACAAGTCATCCCAGGACATCCTGATCAATATGTTGTGGCCAGGGAGGTGTGATCACTCAGCAGAAACAAAGATTCTAGGGTCTAGGTCCTTCATATTGAGGACTTTCCAGCAGAAAAATATAAGTAGGACAGTCTACTACAGCCATTCCCATTTGGAATGTGTGTATGGAATGTTTCCTTTTAGTAGCCACAGAAGACTCAAACTTCAGCTAACCCTTCCCCTATCTCAGCCAACTCTTCCCACCATCATGGCCACGTTTTCTTCACCGCTGCCTTGAGTGTATAACAAGAGCAGATATTTCTAAAATTGGGAAGAATGAGCTGATTTGACTTGAAAAGTCCAATTTCTTATTGGGTTATCCCTCACTCCCCAATTAAAATAAAAATATAGATAAACACTAACATGTCTCAAGTAATTTTCAAGGTGCTGTGTCCAGTCTTAACACTATGAGACTCTGAAGATGAAGAGATGATAATTCTAGGGTATCCTTTTATTGCAGCCATTCTGGAGGTAAGTTCACCTGAATGGTGAATATTGCTGATTGGATGGTAACAATGACAACACCTAAATATTGATTCCCCATGTTTCACTGATGTGTTTTAGTGCTTCTACCCTAATTATAAAACTAATATATACTCAATGCAGAAATGTTAAGAGATCAAGATGTACAAAACATAAAAACCTTTACTCACAACTCACTCTGTTCACACACTGCCATTGCCACTATGTTCTTCATGCTTTGTGTACTGTTTTTTTTTTTAAGATTTTATTTATTTATTTGACAGGCAGAGATCACAAGTAGGCATAGAGGCAGGCAGAGAGAGAGAGGAGGAAGCAGGCTCCCTGCTGAGCAGAGAGCCCAACGCGGGGCTCGATCCCAGGACCCTGGGATCATGACCCAAGCCAAAGGCAGAGGCTTTAACCCACTGAGCCACCCAGGCGCCCCTTGCGTACTGCCTTTATAACCTTTGTACTATCCTTTTTCTACTTATTGTGCTGTAGATCCCACACAATGATAATATCTTCTAAAACATTTATTATTATTATGCCAGTGGTATATATGAATCATAAAGTAATTAGAAAATACAAAGAAGAGAAAGAAAAGTCATCAAGAATCTTACCACCCAGTGGTAGCTGCTTTAAAACAATGTAGTATATATTCTTTTAGGTTTAATATAAAATGAATTTAATGTGTGCAGACCATTCCACTATATGAATGTATTTTAATTACTTATTAGAATTAATTATTAATTAAAATTAAAAGAATTACTTAATTCTCATTATGTAGTTTATTTTCAATTTTCTTATTAATAACACCACTACAATGATCTGTTTTATGCATATTCTGTATGTATCCCTTCTATAACAATTTTTTCAGTTAAATTCCTGAAAGGTGGAATTGTTTGCTAATGATACATGCATTTGTAAGTTGCCTCTTGGTATGTGTTCTCATATTTGTTTTCAAATTTCTTTCAGATTTATTATATCATTTGATTCTCTCAACTGTGCTGTGAGGGAGGCAAGTGAGACATCATTATCCTCTTTCATAAGTGGGAAGGCTGAGATTCAGAGAGTTTTGCCCAGATCATACAACTCGTAAGTGGCAAAGCCTGGCATCTATTCTAGGCCCTTTGTCTCCGATTCATATTTAAACACAGATGTGCTGCTGACAGAGTAAAAATCCAGTTCTAATCCTCAAAGAAAAACATGGCATAATAAGATAGCTCTATTTATTGTCTACCTATTCTGAACCAGGCACTCTGTTAGATTATTCTAGATACATGATCTCATAATCCTCACAGTAAACTTGTGTGATTGGCTTTATTGTCTCCTTTACAGATTACAGGACAGAGGATTAGTGAGGTTAAGTAACTTCTTCAAACACACATAACAAGGAGGTGAAGGGAGGATTCCAGCTCGAACAGTGAAATCCATGCTTTTCCCTATGCACCACGCTATAGTCCTTAATTATGAGACTCCAACCAAAACTGATTTCCTTCAGTGAAAGGTAATGTCTGAATGAGCCTTGCTTCCACTAAATTTGACAGAAAGAAACAGAGACAGACAGACACGCATATGTTTAAAGAGTCAGGGATAATTTTTTTTTTAATTTACTTATTTATTTGAGAGAGAGACAGAGATTGTGAGAGATTGCGAACTGTGGGGAGGGACAGAGGGAGAGGGACAAGCAGACTCTGCTGAGCACAGAGCCAGACATGGGTCTCCATCCCAGGATCCTGAGAGCATGGCCTGACCCGAAACCAAAAGTCAGATGCTTAAACAACTGAGCCACCCAGGCACCCCAGGGATAATATTTTTTTTTTTAAGGTCAGGCACAGAATCAGCCAAGGCTAAAGATGCCAAGTCTAAATCGAAAAGATCTTCTAGGCACTTGTATCAAAGAACAAGAGAAAAGGAAATGGGGTTGAGGAGCACATGTATGAGGCACAGAAATTACTGGGATGGTAAATGGTCAACAACCAGCTTCCTATGGGGGGAGGCAGTGTCTGTAGTACAGCTGAGCCTTGAACAACACAGGGGTTAGGGACACTGACCCACGCACACATTCAGAAATCTGCATATATGGGGCAGATTTCTGCCTCTCACACTGCCCTTTCCACTGCTCATACTCTCTCTTGCTATCTCTCTCTCTCTCAAATAAACAAATTAATAAAATCCTTTTTTAAAATCTGCTCATAACTTTTGACTTTCCCAAAACTTAACTACTAGCAGCCAGCTGTTGACTGGAAGCCTTATTAGTACCATAAATAGTTGGTGAACAGATATCTTGTATGTTGTATTATATACTGTATTCCTACAATAAAGAACGGTAGAAAAAAGAAAATGTTCACTAAGAAAATCATAAGGAAAAGAAAATACATTTGCACTACTGTGCTGTAAAAACATCCATGTATAGGTGGACCCATGCAGTTCAAACCTGTGTTGTTCAAGGGTCAACTGTCCTTAGCAGTCTCCTAGGTATAAACACTCCCACACAAAGGCGAATTTCAACCTACCAGCTGGGCTCATAACATCATCAAGAGGAATTTTGCTCAATTTTCACAAATGAAATTCTACTGGGTCCTAGAGATACAATTCCTGGAATATGATATTCATTACAGTGAAAAATTAAACAATTCTTGAACCTTTACTTTATATCAGGAAGTATGCTAAGCATTAGAAAAACAAATTTAAGCCAGACATGGCCCTGACCTAAAAAACAAACAAACAATCCCCCCCCCGCCCCCCCCCCCAAGCCCTTCCCAGGCTGGTAGTGGAAAAGACATGTAAACAGTTTAATGTGATATATGAGTAATAATAGAAGCATATCCTAGGAACAGTGATGATATATTAGCATATTAAAGTGATCAGCTCCACTCCAGTGGGCCATCTGATTCTTCCGCACTTACCTGCTATAAATTTTGCCCTTTTTTTGACATTATACTATCCACAGCAATCTTCAAAAATACTGTAAATAATCTGCATTGCATAAATGATCTACATGTTCAAAGATATCTTCTACACAGTGATAGGGTTGCCTCTTTCTCTCCACTTCTATCAACAAACATGCAACATAATGACATTTTCAGTGGCTCTAACTGCATTAAGTTTGTAGATGAAGACTGCAACTATTTTCAGAAACTTAAAAAAATTACCAAGGGAGGCACTTTCATCATTTATTCATAAGCAGGCTCTTTATTTTTTATTTATTAATGAGGTTTAGAAAATGGTACTTGTAGAGCATCAAGTGTCTTTCTTATAAAAATAAAATATGACTAATTCAGGCTTCAATGGTTCTGCCCCAACCTAGTGTTCACCTTTAGAATATACATTTCTCCTCCTGAGAATCACAAAATGAATGACCATTTCTGTGCTTCTGGAAACCAATAGACTCATAAAAGGCAACTAAGTTCACAAGACTAATTTAATTAGGCAGAGTTCAAGTGTTTCATGTATCTGAAAAAAAAATCACTGGTTGTATTTCTCATTCACTGAAGCTATTCAAGAATGCAATAATAATTTGATAGGAATGTTTCAGAGAGGCTTCAAGCCATGGGGGTTAATAGGTTGGGTTGGGTTAAACTAGATCGGTGTTTCCCAAACTATTCTGGAAACTGGCAGGGGGCGGGGGGTATGGCACAGAAAAAAGAGGTATGGCACAAAAAAAAAATATATCATACAAATAAGTTTAGGAAACACCATATTCTAAAATACCCTCACAGAAATTCACAATATATTTAAATATAATTAAGGATCTGAAAAGTCCTACAATTAAGAAACAACTTCAACTTTGATTCTTTCAGGATTTTCCACACTGTTTAGTTTCAGGAACTCTTTAAAAATAGGGCACTATTCATTTATGATGTATTCCTGCATCACACAAAGCAACAGGTTTAGACAACTGGAACTAGAATATTGTTAAGGTTTATTAAATGCAAATGTTCCATCTTCAACAATTTCACATCTTATTTAAGACAATGGTTCAACCAGTTTAAAGTCTTGTTGCCAAAGAGAATTTATTACAAAGCCTGGTCTGCCTTTCTCCCCTCTTTGTACTTAGCCCAGGTCATTGTGGTAATCTCAGCATGACCACCACTTCTACAGAGGAACAATTTTCAACCCACAGATCCTCCATAGCTCTCTCAGGATACATATCATTAATCTGAATTATTATCTGATTAATATATTTCTCCCACTTGTAGGCTAAGATTGCCATGAGGAAATATAGTTTATTTTTGCTAAAAGTTGCATTTACCATCGCTACTATAATGCCTGCTGCAGAGTGTTGCTTAATAAATCTGTCAAATGCTTAAAGACTAAAGATCCTCCTGGAAGCTTAAGATCCTTCCACTCTGAATGTATAAGTTCAATCTTGTGCAAAAAGATTTTGCTAATGACTTAGATGAAGGCTAGGAGATGTGTTTATCATTTTAGTAATTGGCACAAAGTTTAGCAAGTGGGTATGGAATGATCGATGAGGGAACAAAACAAGTCTCATCAGGCTGAGTCAATGGACTGAATCCCTAAATCTGGCCTTTGATAGGGACAAATGGTAGGCCTGCAAAAAATTCCAATGAACAATTGCAGTGTGAGAAATTTAGGGTATGAGGAATTCTCATGTGAAATAAAGACCATGCATGCACACACACTCACACACAGAGGAGTACCACCTAGTTCAGTAGGCACAAAGGAGACACTGCTGACACAAATGTGTGTTGCCTCAGACTGTTCCATGGGATAACATGAGATTTGGGTATTTGGGTTACAGCATAGTGCTTCAGAGCACAGGCTCTCACAAGATGGACTTTCAGGCTTTGAGTCTTAGTTACGCCACTTAGCAGCTACACAACTTTAAGGAAGTGACTTGATCTTTCTGTGCCTTGGTTTCCTTATCTGTAAAATGAGAGCCTCAAAATTACTCTGAGGATGAAGAGCTAATAGAGTAAAGGTACTAGAAAGGTAAGCTCTCTACAAATCTTAGTGATTATTATCAATCATAAGTTGAGTATTATTACTGTTGCAGTAATTCTGCTTTGAATTTTCACATAAGGAACTTCAATCAAAGAAGGGAGGCAACACAGTATGTCTGTCATCAGTGTGCACTCTGCATCAGGTAGACCTGGACTGGATCCCATACACACTCTTCCTAGTCAAAGGAGCTTACACAGGTTATTTGCCTGCCATTACTTCCTTATCTTCTCTGGGTAATTAAAAGAAGTGAATGAGTGTGACCTGAGCATCACTCAGTTTTGCACAAGAACATAGTAAGTGACAATTTCAGAGGAAAACAACGGGATGGTTGTGCAAGAAAAGTCAAGCAAGAAACCTAAGACAGGACTGAGTCAGAACAATGTGCTCAGTGTTTTAAAATATTTGAGGGGCTCAGATAAAGTAAGTGTAGAACTCTGGGTCTCAGCAAATAGGTATAGGCTATAGGGAGACACACTTTACGGTCAGTATAAAAATAAAATAACATTTGAGCAGTCATAGTGGTCCAAAATTTGGATGGAAAGCCTCAGAAGATAATAAATTGTTCACTCCAGGGGTCATTTAAGCTTCCCTGGCACAACACGGCATGAGTCGAACTAAATGTTTTAAAGCTCCCTCCAACCCTCTGTGACCGTAGTTCTTAACATCCTATTAATAGTCACATGCGAATGTTCCTTTGAGCAGAGATATTCTCTGACTCTGTCTAAAGGTGAAAAGACAGAGGGGCAGGGAAGGAAAACCAGGGAAGCTGATTTTGTCACCTTAAAAGAAGATCTCCATTTCACCAGATGTCACTCATAAACACCTACACAGTAGAATCTCTGGACACCCAACACGTGATGAGGGTACTTTGACTCAGTGGCCCTCTGGGATATTGACACCAGTTCATTACCACGTGAGTGCTGTACACTGCATTAATGCTATAGAGCATCTTCCATTCTGAAAGTCTGCAAATCACATCAAAATGCCACATTCCTAAGGCAAGAGGGGCAGCTATGTTTAACAAAATTAAATCTTCAGGGAGATTCCTTTGATACTGAGGTAAAGGCAGAAGAAACTAAGGAAACAAAATGCAAATGTCAAGCCAGGCTTTGACCTTCTCACAGGGTGAGAGACAACAGCATTCAAAGACAGACAGAAATCAGTAGACGGAACCTGGCAGTGTTCTGCATATGAGCTGGCTGAATCATAATAATAAGCAAAATATAACAATATTGCTTGTTCTCTTAAGAAAACATGTTAAGCATTTCACCTGTATTATTTTTTAAAAAATGAATGAAACATCTAAGATCTGTCATAAGGGACATAAGATAATTCAATAATTTCTAAGATGTGGATACTGAGGTTTAAAGGGAGGAGGTTGCTAAAAACCAAACGGCTGGGACAGGGCACAGCCAGGATGCGATCGCAGCCGGTAGATTTCAAAGTCAAGGTTTTCCACTTCATACCATGCTGCGCCTTGCTCTTACACTGCCTTCCCAAATCCTCCTTCTTCCCACCACACATTCAACATGGCTTTATTCTAAGTTATCTTCCCCTCTCCAGATGCTCCCAGAGCACCCTGCACCAATACAGCTGTTAGCTTTGCTGTTACCATTACTTGAGGTCCAAGCTCCTTCAATACTTTCTGCCCCAACTAATGACCAATGTTTATATATTCTGTGTAGTGTCTGTAGGCCAAACACATAGAAGTAGTACTAGTACACACAACAGTATGTAGAAATAATATCATTACTACTTATAGAAGTAATAGCTAATAGTTGTGGAGGGATTACCCTGTGTCAGATCCTATTAGAAACACCTTTCGTGCACTAACTCATTTAACATGATAAGAAATCAGAGTGGTAGGTATAATTATTGAATCCATTATGTGCAGCATTTAAGTACCTTAGATACTTAATTACATGAACATGCCTTTTCTTAGCATCAAGAACTGCTATGATTTTATTCTAAGTTTTGCTCACCTCTTGCCTTCTGCTGCTTCTAAAGCATCACTTATAAGGCTCCTATAATTATCTTATAAAAGCTGAGGTCTGCATCAGTCTGTTCCCCTGGTGGTGCCATTTTCTGCAGGGAAGAGTCCAAACCCTGTAGTTTGTCAATTCAGCCCTTCCGAATCAAGTCTTTTTTCTATATGTATTTTCTTCCCTCCTCCACTTTCCATATGCTCTAAATCATCTAGAAGCTCACATCTCTGAGGCACTTCAAATTATTTCCCTTATCCTACAATGTCCTTTCCTGAGATTGCTCTGTAGAAGAAAGTCAACATCCCACTGAAGCCCTGATCACACCCAGCCCAAACTGCCATCATCTCCCACCTGGATGAGTGCCCTAGTCTCTTGCCTGATATTTCTGCTTCTATTATTCTTAAAAAATTTTTTTTTATTATGTTTAATTAGCCAACATATAGTATATCATTAGTTTTTGATGTACTGTTCAATGGTTCTGCTTCCATTCTTAACCCTCCCCTAAAGGTCCCCAAGAGCAGCCTGAGGGAGCTTTTGTCAAAAGGAAGTCAACTCATCTACTGCCCAGCTCAAACTCTGTGACTGGCTTCTCATCACATTCAGAATACTTAACCTTGCCCTTTGAGACCCTACATGGTTTGGCCCACGCATTCTATTTGTCCTCCCCTTCCACATGGTTCTTGTTCTCACATCAGCTGTGTTGGCCTTCTTTCCTGCTTCAAGCCCATGAGCTCACTCATTGCTCACCCATCATTGCCTTAGCAGGCTTATTTGTTCCCTGTGAAACTGTGATTTATAATAAACATATATCCGGTCTTCATCCCCTACTCTAGCACAAAGCTCCTACAACCCTAAAAACTCCTAAATGATGAGAGTGATCAAGGTATCTTTTGTAATGTTAATGAGGCAACTTTTGGAAAGCACCTAAAGATGAGGGCTGGTTGCCAGGGGAGCCAACTTTCAGTCCAACCCCTCAAACTCTCCAGGGAAGAGAGATGGGCTGGAGGTTGAATCAATAGCCAATGGCCAGTGATTTTATCAATTGGGCCTATGTAATGAAGCCTCCATAAACAAGAACTACTACAAGAACAAGAACAAAAACTGAAAGGACTGGGTTTGGAAAGCTTCCAGGTTGGTGAACAGGAGGATAATTTCAAGGACGGCCCACCTGAAGAGGGTATGTTCAGCTTTCATGTCCCTTCCCCATACCTTGCCCTTTGCATCTCTTCTATCCGGCTGTTCCTGAGTTATATCCTTTTGTAATAAACTGGTGATCTAGTGACTAAGATGTTCCTCTGAGTTCTGTGAGCCACTCTAGCAAACTAATTGATCCCAAAGAGGGGTCATGGGAACCTCTGCTTTACAGCCAGTGGGTCAGAAGGTGATAACCTGGCTTTGTGATGGGTGTCTAAAGTGGGAAGTACGGTGGAGAGATGGGCATTCTTGTAGGACTGACCTCTAACCTGTGAGCTCTGACACTGTCTCCTGGTAGATACTAGCATCAGAATTGAGTTGAATTGTAGGACCCTAGGTGGTGCTGGAGCATCCCTTGTTGGTAGAGAGAACAATCGTTCCCATGTTGAAATTGGTGCCAGAGCCCATTTATTCCACAACCTGGTTTTTCAGATGGGTCTCCCTGACTTTATTTATATCTCTGTTCAAATGCCACCTTTCCAGGCAAATTTTCCTTGGCCTTGTTTTGAGCATTCCTTGCTTTTTAGATTCACTTAACTACTTACCTTGGTTTCTCTTTCTTCACAGCATTTTTGACACATGATGTGTCAGTGTTTATTAATTTGTGTACACAATATGCGTGCCCACTTAAAAAACATCTAAGCACTATTAGGTTCAGGGATTTAGATTCTTTCATTCTTTTTCTTTTCCTAGCAAATAATGCGGGCACAAAAATAAATATTTGTTAAAAGAATGAATGCTGTTCTGTGGCATTTTCCCCTTCACCCTAAGAAAGACTATATGTTCTTTATCACTTTTTTCCCCCACAAAAGACAGGATTGGCTAATACATACTCCTCAGATCATGGCAGATTTTTATGATTTGTCCTTACAAAGATCTGCTTTTGTTTTATTTAATTTATTTCCCATGTATCTCCATTTCATTCTCGACATTATAGAAAATTAGTCTAATATAGTTAGCCAGTATTCTTTTGTTTATATGAGTTCATGTATGTATGCTGTCATTTTGAGGTTAATATATATTTTAATGTGTATAAATGAAAGTTTGTTATATTTCTCATTCTGTTTTTTCTGTTTTCCAGACCCACCCATACAGCTACTGCACACTGTGTCTCATGAGTTTTGACATCCCATCGTGTGCAGCTGCCGCCTTTTACCTCCCCTTCTGGGGCTCTTATACTCCTTCCCCCTGACTGGAATGAAAACCCTCTTACTCATCCTTTAAGATACACGTAGGAAAATTCCTTTTGAATATATACCCAGCAAAGACTTGAGGAGCAAGACTAGTCCAACATTTAACCTGACTAGGTATAACTGAAATGTGCTCCAGAATGCCTGTACCCACTACCCTACAACCAGCTATGCCTGCCAGGTTCACAGCCTCACATCCCTGGCGACAGCAGCCATTACTGAGCTTTTCAGTTTTTCAGTTTTTTCAGATTACGGTATCTATGACACACAGTACTCTATGCTATCAGGTCACCATTTCTGTCATTCTTTTTGGCCTGTGATTCCTTAGGGTGGAATTACGTAGTTATTTTTGTACTTTACTCGAGTTGAGTGCCTATCACAATATACAAAGTTGATAAAAATGTGTTGAATAAAAAATAAGCTGTGTCCCATCATTTCACTCCAGTTTCATTTAGAATATTTATTTACTCTAGAAATTCTGTGTGCTGACTGCGATTTCAGGTGATACAGACATTTTTTCTATAGTTCTTGGAGGAAGTGTTTTCATTCCTATTTACATATGAGGAAATGGGAGCTGAACATGTTGAAACAACTTAGCTGAGGTTTTTCAAGAGATCTGTATCCAACATGGGATCTGAACCTGGGTCTGAGTAAAGCCCTTCTTTGTTCTCTTTATTCCACTTGACTCACGTGGTAATGAGGTAAATGAATAACTGAAACTTGTTTCTATACTATTTTATGAGTATTCCACCCCTCCCCAGCAGGTAACAGAGTATTTTTTTTAAATTTAAATTTTACTCAGATAACATACTAACACAGGATATGTTTAATGCACCATAAACCACAGCTCAGAAATCCTGTAAGATCATGAGAACCCACATTCAGGACATTTTTGTTGCTGCTGTTGTTGTTGTTGTTTTGTTTTGTTTTTAGGAAATGTTAAAGTTATCGCCGTTTGCAATGATCTTTGGCATTTGGGGGTGTGTGTGTGTATTTTTTCTTTTTTCCTGGAAAGTTCTTAAGGAATGTCAAGTCAACTAGCTATTAATCTAGACACAAAATCCTTGCTTATCTACAAGACATTAGAGGATTTGTGAAATGTCTGGTTGAAATGTATTAAATCCATGTGTAAGTGTTAATTTTTTCCTCAGTGCTAGACACTGTGCTAAATTCTGACACATGATGATGAAAAGACCAAACATAGTCTGTTACTTTGTAACTCCGTAAAGGATATGACCACGTGGATAAGACAGAGAGAGACAGAACAAATCGAGAAGTGACAGGGCAAAATGTGAAAACATTTTAGGGATACTTACCCTAGCCCTGGAGCAAGGGGGACTCCTGGAAAGAAATGATGGACATAAAAGAGCACAGGGAGATGGCAGAGTGTATTCAGAGAGGAGGGAACAGAACATCCAAAAGCTTAGAAGGAAAACCAGGCCTTGTGTATTCAAGGAAACAAGGGAAGTTGAACATGTGGGAGTACAAAGTGCAAGTGGAGAGGTAAGCTATTAGAATGTAAAAATTCTCAATTAGAGAACTGAGCAGGGCCAGGTTATGCAGGCCCATTATAAGGTACCTAGTGTTTATATACAAGGGCATTGGAGAGCCACTGGACGGTTAGCAAAGCAGAGGGATGACATGATCAGATCTGCAGTTTGGAAGATTGTCCTAGCTGCAGAAAGATCAGACATTATAGGGGTGTGAGGTGGGGAATGGGAATTGACAGCAGAGTTAAACACTACAACAACAAAACCAGTTAGGAGGCATTTGCAGTGATCCAAGCAAGTGATAATGATGGTGTGGATAAGAACGTAGCTATTAAAGATGGAGAAAATGAAAGAAATTCAAATATTTTCAAAGTAGAATAGACCTAGGGACTGACCGGATGTGGGAAGGAGGAGTCAAGGATGACACCTAGGTCTCAACATTAATCTCCTGATATACCATGGAATGTAGGTTCCAGGCTCCTTGTCCCTGTAATGAGCATTTTGCAGCAGGCATTTCATGCAAGTTATAGAAAAGCAAAGAACAGCATGAATCTAGAACTAGGAAGGTGACAAAATCCAATTTTCTTGTGTCCTAGTTTTCAATGGAATAATATCATAGTGCACATTAATGCCTGAATTTCTTGCTGTTTGCTCCTGGTTCCCATTCCCTTCCCACTCAGGCCAATAGAGCAAATGGTGAGTGAAGGTGGTTAAGCCATAGTTGATGGCTAACCATTCAGCGTGTTTAGAGGAGAGTCTCCATTACCCTGGCCTTAGATCCTTCCGTGGTAGGGCTTGCACTAGTAGCACCCTGTGACCTTTCACTCAGTCTCCCACCAGGAAGAAGGCAATTCTTTGAATGGTGAATCTGAAAGGAGAAACAGTATGTATGGCTGAGACATGCCTCTCAACTTCATAGCTTCTGTTGCTACTCTGTAACAACATCTCCATTATGCCACACAGGACTTCTCTAGATGAGAAAGTTCAGATTAGTTCACAAACTGAACAAAGGTCTTTTTCAAAGCTTATTTTCTAAACTTGTCATTACCTCCGCCTCATTTCACCCTCTTTTGTCCTTTTCCTCTGGTCACATTCCATTTTTGAAACTCTTCTCTTTATCTGTTCATTTCTATTTCTTTCCCTCACCATTTTGTCTCACTAGTTCCTCCTTAGAGGTCTAATTTCTGTTTCAATCTAAAGGATATCAAATATTTGTGATGATTTAAAAACAGCCTTGTTCTTTCTCTCTCTCCTGTTCTCTCAGAAGAGATGAGAACAATTTCAAATCTATTAATTGAACAAGTCTCACTTTGTCATTCTAAATTACTTTGAAACCAGTGTTAATTTCTAAATAACTATCTAGTTTTGTAAATACGATTAATTGGGAAATAGCATCCAAAATTCAAGGTCTTCCTTCACCTGCAATTATACAACTTTTATGAGTAATTTTTATTGCCTACATATTTAAATCTGCGATCCCTGCCCTGTAGCCAAATCGGCCTGTAGGGAATCCAAGATTTTCTGGAATGTTTCCTGGAATTTCCTTTCATCTTTGGGTTATTGTACACCCTTTACAACTTAGAATAAGGAACTCAAAACACATTTTTTTCTGACAAGTTGCCCTTGATCATGCTGCCTTGATCATTTATATACTGCATCACTCCACACATATACATTCTACAGAGACACTTCACTAAACATTTTAGACTTTTCCTAAAAATCCCTCTAATCTTGAATTTGTAAAACAAACAAAGAAACAAAAAACAACAACAACATTGATTTTCCTCTTGGAAGAACTGCATAAAGAATTGTGAAACTTAAAAGTCTGAGCCTTGAATGATCACCTCTCTCCACAGCGCAGAGAAGCACATGTGTTTGCTCTCATCAAGCCTATCCTGGTTCTTCCACAGGTCATATTACGCTCTTGACTTCGGTGGCTCTATATTGAATGTTTACTCTCCTAAGAACAGCATTTAAGAACCATTAGTCATCACAATTTCCTTTGGTTCCATCACTAGAAATGCTGCAGAATTATATTGAAATATAACAAATCATTTTATGTTTGCATCTTATTAAATTATAACCACCTTATTTTTGTTGCAAGAATGATTTCTGTTCCCGTTAGCATCTATACTTCTATAGGCACCAAGTTTGTTATTTCTTTTGTACTTTCCAATACAAATTATTTGCCATTCTGTACTCAGTAAGTGATCAATAAGTGCTTGTTAACTAAGTTGGCAGGAAATTGGGTTTTCGGCATCTGCCCTTGCAAAGGAGAGACATTTCCACTCCAGAAAGTGTGAGAATAAGGGGTCCACAGAGACGGGCCATTTGGAACCTTGGCAACTCACATGTTGTCATATTGCCTCAGAGTCCTGGGCCCTATGCTTAGGTTGAAGAGAAAGAAGAGCATCCAACCTCTGATCAAGGACAAATGATTGGAGGGAATCCTCAGAGCAGCAGGCAGAAGAGAGGTGATGCTAGACAGAACTTTGATCTCCCGGGAAATCTCAGATGCTGAAAGGGTACTCTTATTGTCTGGGCACTCCAACTCTGTCCAGAGCCGCTGCCATGGGGAATTCAAATGTGAGAAGATACAACTTCAGAGCAATGGCCATCATAGATGACCATTTCTGCTGTAAGTCCCTACGGCTCCCAACTCATCATTTGTAATTAAAGCAGGGACTGATGAAATTTTTCATCATTGGAATTTCTACTACCCTATGGCATAATCTCTTGAGTCTTAGATGACAGGCTGAGGAATAAGATACTGAATTTTCAGACCATTTGTCTTGGATAGCCTACAAGCAACCACTTATCGTTACCCACCACCATTCTATTATAATATACTGAGCTGTCCACCTCCATAGTCCTACTTATGGTATTTCTTCTGCTTAATGAGCCTGTCATCACTGCATTTCTCATCTTTTAAGATCCTGCTGAAAACAAAACAAAACAAAACAAAAACCTTCTTATTTGAACCCAGGCAGAATATACTGATTCACACTGTGAGTATAAGAGACAGACTTCTGGGATTCATATTCCAGCTCTCTCATGCACTGGCAGTAGGACCTTAGGCAATTCACTTAAACCTCTCCTTGCTTCAGCTTTCGAGAGGCAGGATATCATATGGATCCTAACTTACCTACCTGAGGGATGTGGTAAGAAATAAACGACTGTGTGTCCACAGGTGCACTTGTATATGTTCATGTACACACACATATACAGTAACATAATACATAATATACTCACCTATTATATATTAAGATATGCCTATATTACATATATTATTTTTTATAATAAAATATAATACACATATTTAGGATACTGCCTGGCAGCTAATAAATACTGAATGTTTCTTATTGTCATCACCCTTTAATTTCTTTCTTCTTTAAATTTTATGGTTCTTTCTCCCCTCTTCCCTCTATTTTTCTGTGTCTTTCTGTCTCTCATGTGCACTACTTCTCCTATGCATTACATTGCAGGGTAGCCCTGAAGTCTGCAGAATTTATACTTACCACCCAAGCAGTATTAGCAATAAGATCCCCACTCTCAAAACGGGTCCTCGGATGGGTGCCGCACATGTGCATACGGAGTAGTGCAGGAGACGCACTCACCCCCATGGTCTTCCTTCTTGTTCAGATTCCTGAGTTGTTTCTACTGCCACCTGCACTGAGACAAGCCTTGCTTTCTGCTGCTATTTTCCACCAGAGGAGTGGCACTGTTCTTGTCAGGGGAGTGTCCCCACATGCTCCCAAGCTTACCAACCCTTGTGTTGCTGACAGAATGTTGGATTTTTATGGCAATGAGTGAAGAACAGATACTGAAAGGTGGGGGGTGGGGGTGGGGGGTCAGATACACCCCTTCTTCCTAAGTTCTGTATCAAATTTTGGCTCCTGGTGTCTAACTCTGTCTGGGTTGCTATAACGTAATACAACAGACCGAGTGGCTTATAAACAACAGTAATTGTTTGTTTGTTTGTTTGTTTTTAGTAGTTCTGGAGGCTGGAAGTCCAAACTCAGGGTACTCTCTTTAGGGCGGCAGGATTCTCATTGTGTCCTCACACTACAGAAGAGGCTAGGAGCTCTGTGGAGTGTCTCTTATAAGAGCATCAATCTCATTCATGAGGGCTCCTTCTCCTATTTAAACACCTCCCAAAGCTGCCATCTCCCGATGCCATCAAACCAGACATTAGAATTTCAGCATATGAATTCTGAGGGGACACAAACATTCAAACTGTAATACCGGGTATCCAAAGCATTAATGTTTTATGCTCAGGGCAGCACAAATCCCGGGAGTTACCCATCTTTCCATCACTTTCCATAGTTTTCTTCCTATGGATCTCTTTAGCTCCTTTCTTATCAAATTGTTCTTTTTTTTTCATAACTACCAAATAATAGCCTTGGACATGTGATCAGTAGCTAGAGGGGTGTGTGTGTGTGTGTGTGTGTGTATCTGTGTGTATGTGTATCCGTGTGTGAGAATGCTGACCATTTATTATCAACATCATATGTAGTTTTAAATATATAACAAAGACAAGGAAATAACCAATAAATAAAACTAGCACTAAAAAACACAAAACATACTTAACTCTTCAAGGAATGTCTCAAGAATATTTCAAGGGTTTTATGTATGTATCTATATGTACAGGTCATGCCAACACAATGATTTCTAATTTCAAAGTAGCTCACACATTAAGTTATACTCTTCATTACAAACTTGAGAAGTAGGCAAATTTATATTATTTTCTCTTTCATGAAGAAACTGGTGGTTAAGTTTCCTCATAGAAACTCTTCATGGTGGCCAATTCTCCAGAAAGATTAAATGGAAGGGCTTGGATATGAACTTGTTATCTGATCCAAAGTCTAAAATTTAACATCAAACACAGTAGCTCCAAAGATAGCGATGGCTCTCATTCTTATAATCCTAAAATAATTTCCTATCTGTTTAATAATTTTATTTGTAACTCATAAAACTTGAATTTACATGATACAATCTTGCCATAGAATTGCATTCAAGGAAATATAGTGCAGTGATAATAGATAATTATACAGTTTAAAATATTTCCTGAAGGACCTCAAAGAAGATCAAAAAGAACCTTCTTTTTTCCAGCCTGCTTACGTCTTATCCTTCTTACCCTTTTTCCTTCAAATTTTTTTTTAACCCCTGTCCTGGGTAAATTTTAATTCACTCTGATCCAAATTCATCATAATACCAGGAAATAATGCCAGGATTAATACCAAGAAAAGGACTGACAAAGACAAAATCCATCTCAGGGAGTAGAAATATATAATAAATGAGTGAGGAAAGAGACTTTATTCTTTTGGAGTTAGGGAAAGGAAGATGGTAAGCCTTTGCAATGCACTCTCTTATTTAGGTCCCACCAGATATCCCAACAACTTTGTTGTGACACAGATGTCTCTGTCATTATTATTGCTTCATCTTACGGAAAAGGAAACCAAGTCCTGAAAGTAATAAGGGCAGGATATCTGCCTACTACAAAAATATACAGACCTGGGTATATGCAAATGTAGCTTTGCAGGCACACCCCCCATTACACTTCATTTCTCGACTGACCCTCCAGCACTTGCATTTGATGTTCTATCAGTTAAGGCCCAAGAACATGTAGAGGAGGACAGACGTTCTGCTTATTTATCTACCTTGTGATGTACACAAAGTCCTAAAATTATAGCTTCATCTTATGACTGTGCCAGCCTCCAACTCGTGATATTAATCAAAGGGTGGTTAAAACAGGCTGCAGAGGATGGAGTGGAACAGCTACGCTCAGGTCACAGCCCCAGAACTGCAACCCTAGAGGTGAGATTCTGCTTTGTAATTAATGAACCTCTGTTCATTCAAGATGAGGGTAATCAGAGGAAAGCCAATGCTCGGAAAATACCCTGGGACTCCCTCCAGCTGCCATCGGGAGTGCCAGCTTCAAGCCTGACCACAGACTGAACTGTAATTATTCTCATGAGTTGTCAGTCATCTCTCTTTCCTCTGGTTCAGATTTGTAATTCCTAAAATTCTAAAGCTGAATAAAACAACAATAGGCATCTGACTCCAACAGGCACCTGACAGGAGTTTGCTTCCAGACAGCAGAGGATGCTGCAGCCTCTGTTCATATACACGCCCTACCTAGCACTACTATCATCTGAGATCATCTTCTCCTACTCCTACCCTGCTCCAGCCACAGTGGCTTCCTTACTGTGTCACTTGAGCATGTTTCCTCAGGGCATTTGCATTAGCTCTTCCCTATATTTGGAAAATTTCCTCCATAGACCTTTATCCAACATCCTTATCGTCATTTAGTGTTTTTTTTAAGATTTTATTTATTTATTGGACAGAGAGACTGAGAGAGTACAAGCAGGGGGAGCAGGAGAAGGAGAGAGAGAAGTAGGCTTCCTGCCAAGCAGGGAGCCCAATGCCAGCTCGATCCCAGAACTCTGGGATCATGACCTGAGCCAAAGGCAGATGCTTAACCATTTGAGCCACCCAGGTGCCCCTAGTGTTTTTTCAATAACACATCTCTTAGAAATCTTGCTCTCCACCTTAACTGAAAGGACCCTGAATTAGACTGAGTCCTCTAAGAAGCAAATACCAAGAGAGAATTAAACGTGCAAAAAATTATCGGGGGTGAGGAGCGCTTGTGAGAGAGCTATCACAGTAATGCAGTTCTGACTAAATGAAGGGGAAGGAATGAAAGAAGCCTGGGTAAAAGCATCTGGAGCTGTGTTGCAATGGAAGGCACGTTTGGCATGGCCAGAGGAGAGTTCCCGGGCCAAAGTTTTAAGTTAGAGAATTCAAACATCTCTCTGCTCTGCCACTGACTGGGAATACCTCTAGGGAGTGTAGCCTTACTGGAAATGGGGTGACAGATATCAGAAAGCAGGAATGCCCACATCTGGAGGTCTGAGCACTGCATTCTCATGGCTGCCATATACTTCCTCCCTCCATTTTCCACCTTCACCGTAGCTATCATTTCCCTCCTAGAACTGTCCCCAGTTACATACTTTATTACTTATTCTGTTATCATCTGTCTCCCTCACTAGGCTAAAAATTCCAAGAAAGCAGGAATACTGTTTATCCTCATGCCCGAAAAGTATGTATCAGGCACATATAGTAGGTAGCGAGTAAATATTTTTGACTTGTTAAATGACTGATAAGCAGATCCATCACTGAACCTGTGAGCGTGAAGTGTGCTCCTGACTGACCTTCTGTGAGCAATTGACAGAAACCCTCCCGCACCCATCACAACACGTCTCAGTCCTTAACAGCTAGGCTTGTTCCTTTCTACCCACCTTCCAATCCAGCATGAACTCTCAAACTCTTTAAGTGGCTGTTTCACATGTTATAGCTAAACTTAAACCTCAGCTAATATCAGCCAATGAGGCCAGCCTAATGATAAACTTTGGAAGAATTGTAACATTTATAAAATGCTTACTTCTAAATGAATAGCATTATAGATCACTCATTCTGAGTACTTAAGTGTGTAGTGGATACTCTGTAGCCCAGTTAATGATCCTGTTCTTCCATTTTGTCCTGAGATTTCACATCTATCCAAACCTTTCCGGCTATTTTAAAGATGGACATTACTCACCATTTAGACATTAACAGGGAACGCTCTGTCTCTGTAGGTTTCTAAGCCATTCTGGCCGCGCACAGTCTGCATCACTTACACTTCTTTCTCCCCCATTCTTATTACTATTTCCTTCCCATACTCTAAAAACTTTATGAAGTAAGAGACTGGAGCCAGCACTAAGTTCTGTCTTTACAGAACGCTCAACTGGTGTAACGTGATCCCAGTGATCCCAAATGTACATTGTGCAACTACTACACGTGGAGCTTTTGATTTCCATCAAAACCTACCACTCCTGTTACAGACACAACTCTCCGACATTGCCACCGAGATGGTTCATTTGGGAATCTTGAGACTCACTCTTCAAAAAGTATTCTTGGGGGCGCCTGGGTGGCTCCATTGGTTGAGCCTCCGACTCCACGCTGGGCATGGAGCCTGCTTAAGGTTCTCTCTCGCCCTCGGCCCCGACACCCCCCTCCCCCTGCCAAAAAAGTATCCTTGAAGCTATTTCATTTTCCAGTGTTTGACTTATTTATGGATTTGTTTATGTATTTTAAAAACACAGTAGGATCAACAAATAGCATGATCATCCGTGGCCCTTAGGTTTGCGGCAGCCATGTAATTTTAGCCCTAAGACAAATTCCACAGTGTCACTCCCTTCAATGACTCGACTGCCTCTGCCTTAGAACAAATTCTAAGTCTGCTCCGTGGCTCCATCTTACATCTCCCTTCGACCTCTCTGAGCTCATTTATCTTAATTCATTTCTCAGCACAGACACGATGGTCCCCACACTACATTTCTATTTCATCTCCAGCCCTTCCTTCTCGGAAGCTCCCCCGACCCCATCCTCGCCCCCACTCGGGTTTGCTCCCCTTAACGCTTCCGGGTCCAGCTCAGAAGTCGCCCCCCTGGGGAAGCTCCCATTGCGTCCTGAGTCCCATCGCCAGGTATTTCGCACCGAGTTACAATTAATCGAGAGCATCTTACAAAAGGTCAGGAGTCCCATCCATTTTGTGATACGCGTGGGCCCTGCAGCAGATATTTCTCGAAGAAAGGGAAAGTAGGAGGGAGTGCGGGAGGAATGCGGGACCAACATTCAGTCCGGTCCGCGACCGCGTCCAACCGCAGCGCACCGGGACGGACCCGCCGCCCCGGCTTCCTCAGGAGCGGACCTCAGGCCAGCGCGTCAGGAACCGCACAGTCTGCGCCAGTAAGCGGTCCACCCGCGGACGCCCTCCCCTTGAAAGGAAAGTAACTCTGCAGAGGCCGACGTTTGTCTGTCTGTCTGCTTGTCTGTGCTTCTGAAGTACAGCCCGCGGCGCACAGCCGAGGTCAGTTTTCCTGCGGGGCCGGCCCTAACTGCGTCCTCCCGCTCCCTCCTGCCGAAGGCTGTCACTTTGAACAACTGCTGGGCCGGAGGCTGCTCCCGCTGGAATAATTTATACTCAGAATCGTGGGTTTTTAATGTGCTTCAGCTTACCCGTGAACAGCGCCGGTGACGGAGGAGAGGACCGAAGGGCGAGCCCAAGGCCCCCGGGAGCGAGGAGCAACGAGGCGCGGGTACCTGCTCAGCTCCGGCCGCCGCGGCGTCCTCGCGGTCCCTGGAGCAGGCGGGCAGCCCCGCGCGCGGCCGCATCCCAGCTCCCCGGCTCTGCGCGCGCAGCTTCCACACTGGGGCGGCCCTTCCTGCAGACGCACCGGCCGGCTCGGACGCCAGGCCCGGTCCGGGGACGGAGCCGTTCCGACTTGGAACACCAGACCGGGTCTGGGGACCGAGCAGTTCCGACTCGGAAGCCAGACCGGGTCCCGGGACGGAACGGTTCCGACTCGGAAGCCAGGCCCGGTCCGGGGACAGTGTGGTTCCGACTCAGATGCCAGACCCGGTCCGGGGACGGAGCGGTTCCGACTCGGAAGCCAGACCCTGTCGAGGGACGGAGCGGTTCCGACTTGGAACACCAGACCAGGTCCGGAGACGGAGCGGTTCCGACTCGGAAGCCAGACCGGGTCCCGAACCCAGTGGTTCCGACTTGGACACCAAACCAGGTCGGGTTGGGCCGGGTCTAAAACCGACCAGAGCTGGACTAGGTCTGACTTTGAAACCTGACGGAGCCGGGACTGGAGTGGTTCCGCCTGGGACCCCAGACTGGGTCAGACGTGAGCTGGGCTGGGTCCCGCGTGAGGCCCTGGGTGAGGGGAGTGTTGTTTTGTGGCCGAGCAAGGTTAACCTTAGCACAGTGTTGAGTTGCGGCGACCACCGCGGAGAACTTCGACCTTCTGGGACGCGCTGATGCACCGGCAGGTGCCCTGGAGACGCAGGGGTCTCAGCCGGGCCCTCGCTGCGCAGGGCGGAGGGAAGGTCATTTTTCCTCCTCTCCAGTTTCTCGTGTCCCGGTGAGACCTGCTGGGACCTCAGCTCGCTCTGGGGCCTGCGGGTGGGATCCCAGGGGAAGTCGCGGAAGCCCCCGAAGACGAAGAATTCTTGCCGGGGCTCGTTCCATCGGAGGTCAAGGGAAGAAGCTACGACTTCATTGGCAGGAAAAGAAAAACAAAACAAAACAAAACAAAACAAAACACTGTGTAGGAATTAGACCTTTAAACGGTGACGGTGGGTCGGCTCTCAGGCTCGCACTGGTCGTCCCTCTGTTCCCTGCCAGGGAGGGTCGTTGCCTTCTCGTTCGTCTTTGGGTCCCGAGAACTTGGCTTGGCAGCTTTGGGGCTGGGGCCGCCCAAATGGTGGCCAAACAGCCGGCGGGCCGCCGGGTCCCCGCTGTTCGCAGATCCCAGAGTGATGGGGCCGAGTCTTCCTTCTGGTTGTCTTTGGGAAAGGCTCTAGATCCCGGCAGGCTGGTGTCTTTTTCACCCTCTTTGGGGACGCCCTTTGTGTCCCTGGGGTGGTTCGTGCTGCCAGCAATACCTCCCGTTCATCCCAGCTGAAACTTAGGAAGGTCCTTGGAAGAGTTTTCGGTGGGTTGGTTTGCTAGTTTTGTTTTTTCGAGCCTCATGGTCAGAAGCTGGTCAGATTGGAAGCTGATATTTAATGCCCAAGAGAAATTTATTTATTTATTTTTTAAGGCCTTCTCCCTAAGCTAGAATGAGACTGTGTACCCGAAGCCTTTGTGGAAGGATTTGGTAAAACATTCCACAGACACGTAGCATTAAATCTAGAACATAGGAATCCTTTCATTTTCATCTTAGTTGAAGATCTTCCTGATACAAAAAAAGCAAATGGAAGGTAATACTGTTGGATGGTTTATCAGCCTCTTGGTATTATTCTGGTTGCAACCCATTTCTTTGAAGTTTTAAAAACAACTGTCTTTGTCCTACAGATTGGGTCTGTATAAGAACAGGAATGTGGCTCTAGAAACAATTCAAAGCCGTCCTACTTTTTTTTTTTTAACCACTACCAAAACGTCCCCTATTTATCCCAAAGAGCTTACAGATATTATAAAAGATCTGGGCTTAGAGAACAAAAGTCCTTCTTGGGGGAACTTGCACTATTTCTCTGTGAGTTTTGAGATCAAAGTCTTCTACCTTGTCTACAGGAACCAGGGTAATTCTTACAAGGGAAAAGGGAGGGGGGAGGCTGTTTTGAAAATTAGGCCTATAAATTATCTTAAAAGTCTCTTTCACAAATATTAGTAAGACACTTTAGTCATTTGAGCAGAAAACTTAACTTATTCCATTTGCCAGAAACGCAACTTGGATACAACTGTTCTGTTATAAACTAGTGAATTTTGAATTATGATATGTCTCATGGCTAAAATTTTATTTTTTTTATAAACATATAATGTATTTTTATCCACAGGGGTACATGTCTGTGAATCGCCAGGCGTACACACTTCACAGCACTCAAATAGCACATACCCTCCCCAATGTCCATTACCTCACGCCCCTCTCCCGATCTCCCTCCCCCCCTCTCGATCCCCCTCCCCCCCTGCAACCCTCAGTTTGTTTTGTGAGATTAAGAGTCACTTATGGTTAGTCTCCCTCCAGATCCCATCTTGTTTCTTTACTTCTTTTCCTACCTCTCCAACCCCCCATGTTGCATCTCCACTTCCTCATATCAGGGAGATCATATGATAGTTGTCTTTCTCCAATTGACTTATTTCACTAGGCATGATACCCTCTAGTTCCATCCACATCCTTGAAATGACAAGATTTCATTTCTTTTGATGGCTGCATAGTATCCCATTGTGTATATATACCACCTCTTCTTTATCCATTCATCTGCTGATGGACATCTAGGTTCTTTCCATAGTTTGGCTAGTGTAGACATTGCTGCTATAAACATTCGGGTGCACGTGCCCCTTCGGATCACTACATTTGTATCTTTAGAATAAATCTTTAGGATAGTAGTGCAATTGCTAGGTCATAGGGTAGTTCTATTTTCAACTTTTTGAGGAACCTCCATTCTGTTTTCCAGAGTGGTTGCACCAGCTTGCATTCCCACCAACAGTGAAGGAGGGGTCCCCTTTCTCCGCATCCTCGCCAGCATCTGTCATTTCCTGACTTGTTCATTTTAGCCATTCTGACTGGTGTGAGGTGATATCTCATTGTGGTTTTAATTTGTATTTCCCTGATGCCGAGTGACGTGGAGCACTTTTTCATGTGTCTGTTGGCCATCTGGATGTCTTCTTTGCAGAAATGTCTGTTCATGTCCTCTGCCCATTTCTTGATTGGGTTATTTGTTCTTTGGGTGTTGAGTTTGATAAGTT
>PISX010019899.1:0-36912 GCA_004024625.1 Mellivora capensis
GTTGAGGGAAATTGGGGGGGAGATGAACCATGATAGACTATGGACTCTGAAAAACAACCCGAAGGTTTTGAAGGGGCGGGGGTGGGAGGTTGGGGAGCCAGGTGGTGGGTATTAGGGAGGGCATGCATTGCATGGAGCACTGGGTGTGTTGTAAAACTATGGGTTCTGTTACGCTGAAAAGAAATGAAATTAAAAAAAAAACAATTTCTTTTTTTTTAATATTTTATTTATTTATGTGAGAGAGAGACTGAGAGAGAGAGAGAACATGAGAGGGGGGAAAAGGTCAGAGGGAGAAGCAGACTCCCTCATGAGTAGAGAGCCAATGCAGGACTCGATCCTGGGATTCCAGGATCATGACCTGCGGCAAAGGCAGTCACTTAGCCACCCAGGCACCTGTGTTCATGATTTTCAATGATATAAATATGAAACATATGCATTTGCTTTATTTAAAATGTTGTGATTCCTCTTAGAAATGGAGGGAAAACTTCCAAACTCACACTACAAAGACAGTATTACCTTGATGTCAAAACTAAAGACTCCACTAAAAAGGATAATTACAGGCCCATAGCCCTGAGAACATGGAGGGAAAAATTCTCAACAAAATACTACCAAATCAAATTCAACAGTACATTAAAAGAACCATCCACCACAATCAAGTAGGATTTACTCCTGGTTTGCAAGTGTGGTTCAATATTTGTAAATAAATTGCAGTGATACACTACACTAATAAATGAAAGGATAAGATCCATATGATCCTCTTAATAGATGCAGAAAAAGCATTTGACAAATACAGCATCCATTCTTCACAAAAAATCTTAACAAAGGATATAGATAGAACATACCTCAGTATCATAAAAGCCATATATGAAAGACCCACAGCTATTTTCAACTTCATGGGAAAAAGAAAAAACCTGAGAGCTTTTCCTTTACAGTCAGAAATAACAGAAGAATGTCCATTCTCACCATTGTTATTTAACACAGTACTGGGATCCTCAGCAATCAGACAAGAAAAAGAAATAAAAGACATTCAAATATGTAAAGAAGAAGTCAAACTTCCCCTACTTGCAGATGATATGATACTCCATATGGAAAATCTGAAATACTCTACCAAAAAATTTCTAGAATTGATAGATGAATTCAGTAAAATTACAGAATTCAAAATCAATGTACAGAAATATGTTGCATTTCTATATGCTAATAATGAAGCAGCAGAAAGAAAAATTAAGGAATCAATCTCATTTAAAATTGCACCAAATCATAAGATATCTAGAAATAAACCTAACCAAAGAAGTAAAAGATCTGTACTCTGAAAACTATACAACACTTAAGAAATAAATTGAAAAGAACACAAACAAATGGAAAAATATTCCATGCTCATGAATTGGAAGAACAAATATTGTTAAAATGTCTATACTACCCAAAGCAATCTACACACTTAATGCAATTCATATCAAAATAACACCAGCATTTTTCACAGAGCTAGAACAAACCATCTTAAAATTTGTAGGAATCCACAAATGACCCTGAATAGCCCAAGCAATTTTGAAAAACAAAAACAAAACTAGAGGCATCACAATTCTGGACTTCAAACTATATTACAAATCTGTAGTAATCAAAAGAGTATGGTACATACACAATATTAGACCCATAGATCAAGGGAGAAGAAAGAAAATCTAGAAATAAACCCAAAATTATGTAGTCAATTAATGTTCAACAGAGCAGGAAAGAATATGCAATGGGAAAAATGTCTTTTCAACAAATGGTGTTGGGAAAACTGGACAGCAACAGGCAAAAAGAATAAAACAGGACCACTTTCTTACACTACACACAAAAAATAAATTCAAAATAGATGAAAGACCTAAATGTGAGATCTGAAATCATAAAAATCCTAGAGAACACAGACAATAACCCTCTTTGACATGGGACCACAGAAACATCTTTCTAGGTCCATCTCCTGACACAAGGGAAACAAAAGCAAAAATGAACTATTGGAACTTCATCAAAATAAAAACCTTCTGCACAACAAAGGAAACAACCAACAAAACTAAAAGGCAACCGACAGAATGAAAAAAGATATTTGCAAATGACATAACTGGTAAAGGGTTAGTATCCAAAATATATAAAGAACTTATCACACTCAACACCCAAGAAACAAATAATCCCATTAAGAAGCAACCAGAAGACATTAATAGATTTTTTAAAAAATATTTATTTATTTATTTATTTGACAGAGAGAGAGAGAGAGAGATCACAAGTAGGCAGAGAGGCAGGCAGAGAGAAGGGGAAGCAGGCTCCCCACCGAGCAGAGACCCCAATGCGGGGCTTATCCCAGGACCCTGAGATCATGACCTGAGCCAAAGGCAGAGGCTTAACCCACTGAGCCACCCAGGGGCCCCCATTAATAGATTTTTTTAAAGATTTTATTTATTTATTTGACAGGGAGAGATACAGTGAAAGAGGGAACACAAGCAGGGGAAGTGCGAGAGAGAGAAGCAGGCTTCCCACTGAGCAGGGAGCCCAATGCGGGGTTCGAACTCAGGACTCTGGAATCATAACCCGAGTCAAAGCAGATGCTTAATAACAGAGCCATCCAGGCGCCCCCCCCTTTTTTTTTTAACAAAGAGACATACAGATCGCTAACAGGCACATGAACATTGCTCAACATAACATCACTCATCATCAGGGAAATACAAATCAAACCACAATAAAATACCACTTCCTGACTGTCAGAATGACTAAAATTAACAATCCTGGAAACAACAGATGTTGGGGAAGAGTGGTGAAAGGGGAACTCTTATGCTGTGGGTGGGAATGCATTTTTGTGTAGCCATGCTGGAAAATAATATTAAAGTTCTTCAAGTAGTTAAAAATAGAACTACCTATGACCCAGCAATTGTACTACTATGTATTTAACCAAAGAACATGAAAATACTGATTTGAAGTGGCACATGCACCACAATGTTTACAGCAGGATGTCCACAATTGCAAAATTTGGAAAGAGCCCAGATGCCCACTGACCAAGGAATGGATAAAGAAGAACGGCATATCTATGCAATGGAATATTACTCAGCCATCAAAAAGAATGAAATTTTACCATTTGTAGCTGCATGGATGGAGCTAGAGTATATTATGCTAAGTGAAGTGTCAGTCAGAGAAATACAAATAAATACCATATGATTTCACTCATATATGGAATTTAAAAAGCAGAACAGATGAACATAGAAGTGTAAAATAGAGAGGGAATCATGAGACTCTTAACTACACAGAACAAACTGAAGATTGATGGAGGAGAGGTAGGCAAGTGATGGGCTAAACAGGTGATCAGTATTAAGGAGGAAACTTCTGTTGAGCACTGGGTATTATGTACAAGTGATGAATCACTAAACTCTATTCCTGAAACCAATATTACACTATATGTTAACTAATGAGAATTTAAATTTAAAAAATTGAAAAAATATATGAAAAAGAAAATTAATTACTAAAATATACATAAGGATAGGGACACCTGGGTGGCTTAGTTAGTTAAGTATCTGCCTTTGGCTCAGGTCATGATCTTGGGGTCCTGGGATTGAGTCCCACATTGGGCTCCTAATTCTGTGGGAAACCTGCTTCTCCCTCTACATGCTGCTCCCCCTACTTGTGCTCTCTCTCTTTCTCTGTGTCAAATAAATAAATAAAATATTAAAATATAAAATATGTGTAAGGATTGTTAAAATATTGATTTGAAAAATTTCTATAAGTTTTATAAAGTTATGATCTTAAGTTCTACAGTCTTAATAGAAAGTTTAAAAGAACTATACTGTAATTATAGTCCATCTTTCAGGAAGACACATATTTAAAAACTTAAATCAATTTACTGAAACAGTAATTCCATGTTTCTTAATTATCATGCCTTTAAATACATATTTTAGTTTCCATACTGTGGTCTGGGTTAGATCTCCTTTTAAAAATATTAATGTATGAAATTGTAATAATAGTTCTTAGCATAATTGCTTCAATCTCTTCTTACTGATGTATGTCTATATTAAGAATACATATTTTTTAGTCTTCTGGGTTATAAACTGTGGTTCACTAGGTCTGTGACATTAAGCACATTATCTTACCTCTCAAGGCTTGAGCTTTTTAATCTGCAAAATAAGATTACTAATTTTACCTCATGATGTGAACTTAGAGGTTTAACTCATAGGGATTCATGAGGCAATCATTTATAAATCACTTAGGACAACCCCTAGCACTTTATTTTCTATCAATAATCATACATTATTTTAATATAAGTCCAGGAATCTAGTTCTTCCTTTAGAAATAAGCTGGATAATCATTACTCATTTTTAAAATAAAATAATAAAAATACAAATACAAAATATAAAACTGAATGGCACTTTCCTTTAATTTAATACGTGAAATGACAGTAGGGAATTTTTTGCTTCTCTTTCTAAATTGCAACAGTTTAAAACTGACCCATACAGCTTAAATTGTTATGTATCTGACTTACCATGATATGCAAATGCTTTGCTTTGTAATACAATTTCATTATAATTAGTATCTTGTGATAAAATACATTTCTAGGCAATTAGAAAAAAGAAAACAATTGTCTAAAGTTTCATTAATAAGCACTTAACATGAGCTTGCAATTTTAGGTAGCATATTAGGTGCTAAGGATACCAAATCAACTAAGATATGATTGCTCCCTTAAAAAGCTACTGCAGGGATGCCTGGGTGGCTCAGTTGGTTGAGCGGCTGCCTTCAGCTCAGGTCATGATCCCAGTGTCCTGGGATCGAGTCCCACATCAGGCTCCTTGCTTGGCAGGGAGCCTGCTTCTCCCTCTGCCTCTGCCTGCCACTCTGTCTGCTCGCTCTCTCTCTCTCTCTCTCTCTCTGACAAATAAATAAATAAAATCTTAAAAAAAGAAAAAAAAAAACTACTGCACTCAATTCCAAGGTGAAAAGAAATCCTTTAATATTAATAAAGGAAAAACAGAAGCAATAGTTCTACAGATTATGACTGTTCTAGTTATTTATTTTCCCAAAATTGTACTGAATGATACAGAGTTTTGGAGAGTGATTTTTTAGGCACGGTTAGACTAATATTCCCAATAAATTTTTGCTTAACCTTCAGAATTGATAAATTTCTCTGAACACTCTTTAACATGCCCATACATCTTCCGGAAAAACAAACAGAACAACAAAACAGACAAACACAAAAAGTCTACCTCTGTCTGCTTCATTAATGTGTTCATGTATTTCTTACCTTTCTCATATTGTGTCATATTGTATCACTCATTTGTCACTTCTCATGGATTATGAGCTTCTTGATAGCAAGGAGCTGCCTTTGTCTTTCTTTGTCTTTCAGATCCTGATATCCAGTGTACCTGGATCATCGTGGGTAATTATACACACAGAGAGACAATATGACCATCCAATGGTGAAGCCAAATTGTATAGGAGGTCATGAAAGAAGTGACCAAACATAATGTTTTATTTTATTTTAATTCTACAGCAGGGATAATTCAATACCCCACTTTTGTTTTTTAAAAGTTTTTTTTTAATTTAATTTCCAGTTAGTTAACATATACTGTACTAATAGTTTCAGGTGTATAATATAGTGATTCAACACTTCCATACAATACCTGGTGCTCATCACAAGTACATCTCCTTAATCCCCATAGCCCATTTAACCAATCTCTCCACTAAACTACCCTCTGGTAAAGATCAGTTTGTTCTCTCTAATTAAGAGTCTGTATCTTGTTTTCCCTCTTTCTCACTCTTTTTCCCCCTTAGCTTATTTGTTTTGTTTTTTAAATTCCGCATATGAGTGAAATCATATGGTATTTGTCTTTATTTGACTTATTTCTCTTAGTACAATACTCTCTAGCTCCATTCATGTCATTGCAAATGGCAAGACTTCATTGTTTTTGTATGGATGAATAATGTTCCAGTGTGTGTGTGTGTGTGTGTGTGCGTGTGTGCATGTGCACACGTGCATGCATGCATGCATGTGTGTTGGGGGAGCAGGGTTGAAGTGAGGAAATAACATGTTATAACATAATTCATCTAGTAATATCCTCTAAGTATAGTCAAGGAGCAGTGACACAAATAGTAATTGGAAGCAGACTAAATGCAAATTCTAATGAACCCTACATCCTAGCTCAAAGAAAGAATAAAACACAAGAGAGAAGAAAACCCACTTCTGGGACTGCTCATAGTTTTGATGGTCATAATGGTCTACCATATGAATAGTTGTGTATTTATGTTAAACAGCCCCCTCAAACTTGAAGTCTGAAAAAGTTTAAAGTGTTGCTATTAAGATAGTAGATGAAATTTCTTCATGTAGTTGTTTTGCCCTTAAAACTTATATCCCCCTACTGTCTCTGCCCACCCCCCCAAAAGAAAAACAATAATGAAAAGGAAACAGATACAAATTAAAAAAAAAGAAAAGAAACCGAAGTTCTTGAAGCACAGCACAGAGATATCACTTATGCAGATACTTATTTTGCAAGTATTTTGCAAGCCCCTAACTGATAAGGGTGTTGGATTTTGAAAATTCCCATTTATCTCTTCCAATACATAGAAGGACAGGTACTTCATATCCTTATTTTGTTCTTCTCTGATCATAGAATTTGCTTCAGGATAGATTAAATAAAAAGTGAATTTTACTTTCCCCAATAAAGATCAGGGATCTACAATATCTGGAAGAAAAATGTCCAGTTTTCAGAGATCATTTCTCAATGGAAATGGTATATTCCCACACTTCTAAGTAGATGCTGTGAACCTGCTGAACAGTGGCCAAAATTTCAGGAGAGAAGAGCCTAGATGTTCTAATTGCCTTTCTAATAAAGAGCATACCCTATCTTAATCAAGAGGTATTGCCCACTATGCCCCCTTGAATACACACACACAAACACACACACACACTTTCTTCAATACAAAAGATCCAGTATACATACTGGATAAATCAGAGACACTGTATAACTCTGATACCAAAACAAAATGCTTATATTCTCTCTCTGTCTGTATTAGTTTGCTAGGGCTGCTGTAACAAAAACGACAATTTGTGTAACAAAGAAGAGAAATTTATTATGTCACAGTTCAGGAGTTTAGAAGGCCAATTTTCTGTTGTCAGCAGGTCAATATTCCCTCTGAAGGTGTTAGAACAATGTTTGTTCCACAGCTTTCTCCAAGCTTCTGGTAGTTCCTTGGCTTATAGCTGCATAACTCTAATCTTCACATAGTGTTTTTCCTCTGTGTGTTCTTGTCTATATGTTCAAATTTCCTCTTTGTATTATTTTATTTTATGTTTTATTTTTATTATATTATTATATTTATTTAAGAACATGCAGTCATATGGGATTAGAGCCCACCATAATGACTTCAACCTGATCATCTACAAATGTACTACTTCCAAGTAAGGTCGCATTCTGAGGTACTGGGGGTTAGTACTTGGAAAAGAAATTCCAAAAGGCACAAATGAGTTCATAGCACTGACCTAGCATGACCAAAATGGAAACAAATGGCAAGGTAGTTATATAAGGATACTACAATAAATTTAGAAAAAAATTGAACTAAAAGAAAGATTTTATTTATTTATTTAACAGAGAGAGAGAGAGAGAGAGAGAGTGCAAAAGCAGTGGGAGCAGCTGACAGAGAAGGAGAAGCAGACTCCCTACTGAGCAGGGAGCCTGATGTAGGGCTCCATTCCTGGACCCTGAGATCACAACCTGAACTGAAGGGAGATGCTTAACTGACTGACCAACCCAGGCATCACACGAAATAACAATAATTTAGATATATAGTCAATTTAAGGTTAAAATACTCTTTAAATACCCTAATTAGGAAAATAAGTTCACTACAGAATATATTAGAAAGTTTATTTCCACAGATTCTAAAAGAGATTATAAAAGAGTAAAAGGAAAAAAAGTAATAGATAGAATTGAGGTCCTTTTATTTATTTATTTATTTTTAAGATTTTATTTAGTTATTTGAGAGAGAGAAAACATGCATAAGCAAGGGGAAGTGTCAGAGGAAGAGGGAGAAGCAGACTCAGCTCTGAGCTGGGAACTCTATGTAGGGCTGGATCTCAGGACCTTGAGATCATGACCTGAGCTGAAGGCAGATTCTTCACTGACTGAGCCACCCAGCCACTCTGGAATTGAGGTCTTTAAATATATGGATATTTCAGTTCAGATTTCATCCAACTATTTTTTTTCAGATATAACCAGTATCTTGAATTTGGTATACATTATTAATACTCTAATTGTTGTATCTTTATTATATATATATATATATATATATATATATAATTAAGTAGTATCAAACATTGGTATGCATGCTTCTATATAAAGATATTAAAAGACATGTAAAACTTTCCTTTTACATTCAAATAGTTACATGTTCATTTTCCCTAACTTATTTCTTGGATTCGTTTTTTTGTTTGTTTTTTTGTTTGTTTATTTGTTTTGTCCTTTAAACTGTTAGTTACCTCTATCCATATTCTCCACACTAATTAAATAAACTCCAAGGCTATGCTATACTTTTGGATGGACATTCAATTCCTAGCATATTCCCCATCTCATTTTCAAGTACATTGTCTGGTATAGCTGAGTAGAGATTATTATGAAAGTAAACAAAAGTATTAAATACATGTTGTACAGCAGATACTAATGTAGCATTTGTATGTCAACTATAATAGAAAAACATTAAATATAGCAAGTAAAAAATTCTAGTGCTGTAAGCATGAATCAAGTTGAAATATAAATTTCCATTTCTTATTAAAGGCAAAACTGATAGTGTATTATATGGTGACTAATATAACACAATAAGAAAAGGCTAAAAAGATATATATATATCTTTTTACAGATATATATATATATCTTTTTACATATATATGTATGTATATGTACATATACATATATATATGTATGTGTGTGTGTGTCTGTATGTCTGGATGCCTTCAAATTAACCATATTAAGGTACAAAATAGTTTATCTTCTGTTTAACTGAGTTTTAGCAAAAAAAGAGAGAATGTTAAGTCCCTTCAGCAAAACCAGTACCCAGGAATGGTATTTCCTCTACTGTACCCTCAAAATTTGAGTTAATCCAACACCAACTCCCTTATATGTCACTATCTGTACATTCAAAGTCAAATTAGAATTTCACAAAATCAGAAGGGCATGTGATATGATGAGCGCTGGGTATTATACACAACTGATGATTATATACAACTAATGATATACTATGTGTTGGCTAATTGAACTTAAATTACAAAAAGAATTTCACAAAGTCAACCTCATATCAAATACACTTCAAAATGAAGCAGTTGTCAGCATATAAACAACTGTGTGATGAAAATTATTTTCTGGAGCCCAGCATCATATACACTCTACACCTACATGCTCATCAAGGCTTTGTGTTGTTTGCAAGAATTGGAATAGAGGGACAAAGAGACTATATCAAAATACAACTTTTATTTATAAGAAATTTATAAATTTATAAAAGTTTTATAAATTTGTAACTATATAAAAATAAATCTTTTACTAAATATGTATCTCTATTGATATAGATATAAATTATATATCTATATTGATATATATCAATCAGACTTTACTATGTCTAAGAGAATGACATACAGTGGTTACAAGGTATTTAAGTCTCCTATCCTTACAAGATCACTATGAGATAGGATGCCTGTGTCTCTACAAAGGTCCCCCTTAGGATATTTGGTTTCCTTCAAAGAGTGGCACTAGAGAAATTCCATTAGTCTAATGAAATTAAACAATTTACATCCATCAATGAATTATACTTTCTCTTTTTGTTTGGAGTTGAGCACAATATTCCACCTATCTAATTATCTGCATCTTCTCATTACCTAAATTTCTCTCCTATTCCCAACCATTCCACCCAATCCTAAGAACACAAATTATTTTCTTCTTTTTTTAGTACTAACCTATTTTCATTTATCAACTTAGGATATCATTTTTTTCAGGATACCAACCTTTAATACCAAAATTGCCTTAGGATGTCTACCATATGTATCTATAAACATATGTAATATTTCCAATTTTAATTAATCATGCTCAATTATAATGACTTGTTCTGTTATCTCATTCTCTCACTATAATGCAAGTCATTTAAATGTAATGGCAGTGTTGGTTTACTTTACTGATTTCACATATCAGAAAACATGTTGATTGAGTAAGCAAGCACAATATAAGGTGCACCTTAAGAATAATGTCTGAAAAACAACCTGAGGGTTTTGAAGGGGCGGGGGGTGGGAGGTTGGGGGAGCCAGGTGGTGGGTATTGTGGAGGGCACGCATTGCATGGAGCACTGGGTGTGGTGTAAAACTATGAACTCTGTTACGCTGAAAAGAAATAAAAAAATTAAAAAAAATAATAAAAATATAGAGATGAAAAGCAAAATTTTAATGTATTTCTTTATAGATATAATACTATATAGTACTATATAGTATATTATATATACTATTATATATAATATATATAGTGGGTAGAGGATACCCTGGAGTTAGGACTGCATGATATATATATAGTATATACCACATATATATACATATATGTATATATATATAATGAATATATATTATAATATATTATACATATATACATGTATACATATATACACATAATATATTGTAATATATACATTATATATACTATTATATATACTAAATATTATATACTAAATATACTATATATATATAATTATATATATAGTATATATATAATATAATAATAATATAAATATAATATAATATATTTCAAGAAATATATTAATATTATCATTTCAAGAAAAAGATCCAATGGTCTTGGTCAAAAACAACACCTAGTTCCCCTGTAAGGGGATTAAAGAACATTAATTTTTAAAAAGATTTTATTTATTTAACACAGAGACAGAGAGATCACAGGTAGGCAGAAAGGCAGGCAGAGAGAGAGAGGGAAGCAGACTCCCTGCCGAGCAGGGAACACGATATGAGGCTTGATCCCAGGACCCTGAGATCATGACCTGAGCTGAAGTCAGAGGCTTAACCCACAGAGCCACCCAGGCACCTCAAATTTTGGTTTTTGTTTACCTGAATGGAGTGAACAAGTTGAATTGATGGGGATAAAATAAGTTATGACACTTCTCTTCATAACTGTGCTTTGCCTCTCCACTAAGTTATTGGTGAAGATAACGTATGTCAAGGATGCTGTGATGGACACCTGTATTGCAATTCATGGTGCTAACATGTCTAATCACCATGTATATTTATTATAAGAATAAAAAGTTAGGGGCTCCTGGGTGGCTCAGTTGGTTGAGTGACTGCCTTCGGCTCAGGTCATGATCCCAGACTTCCGGGATTGAGTCCCACATTGGGATCCCAGCTCCTTGGGGAGTCTGCTTCTCCCTCTGACCTTCTCCTCTCTCATGCTCTCTCTCACTCATTCTCTCTCAAATAAATAAATAAAATCTTTAAAAAAAAAGAATAAAAAGTTATATAGCATTTAAAAACAGCTGAAACTATTAACTCCACTTTGAAAACAGAGTAATTAAACTGTTCATGAAGAGAAATGAAATATATCCAACACATCCACAGACCCTGGAAGCAGAGAATATCAGAAAATTTTCAAGGAGTTATGCCCAATTCAGTTTCCTGACAGTCAATATTTATAATTTCCATTCATTTGCTTTCCAAGTAACTACATCACCCAAGAAACAATCCTAGCCAAATTACACCATTTTAAGTAGTCTTATTTAAATGAATGAAAATTTCACTGAGACCAAATTTTTTAAAAATTTTTATTTATTATTTTTTTACTCTTAAAAATTTTATTTATTTATTTATTTTATTACCATATAATGTATTATTGCTTCAGGGGTACAGGTCTGTGAATCATCAGTCTTACACAATTCAGAGTACTTACCATAGCGCATACCCTCCCCAATGTCCATAACTCAGCCACCCTATCCCTAGCCCCAACCACCCAGCAACCCTCAGTTTGTTTCTTGAGATTAAGAGTCTCTTATGTTTGTCTCCCTCCCTGGTCCCATCTTATTTCATTTTTGTCCCTCCTTACCCCCCACAGCCCCCTACCCTGCCTCTCAAATTCCTCATATCAGAGAGAGCATATGATAATTGTCTTTCTCTGATTGACTTATTTCTCTTAGCATAATACTCTCTAGTTCCATCCACGTCATTGCAAATAGCAAGATTTCATCCTTTTGATGTCCATTGTGTGTGTGTGTGTGTGTTTGTGTGTGTGTGTATATATATATATATATACACACACATCTCCTTTATCCATTCTTTGTTGATGGACATCTAGGTTCTTTCCATAGTTTGACTATTGTGGACATCGCTGCTATAAATATTCAGGTGCACGTGCCCCTTTGGATCACTACATTTGTATCTTTAAGGTAAATACCCACAAGTGCGACTGGTGGGTTGTACAGTGGCTCTATTTTCAACTTTTTAGGAACCTCCATATTGTTTTCCAGAGTGGCTGCACCAGCTTGCATTCCCACCAACAGTGTACAAGGATTCCCCTTTCTCTGCATCCTCGCCAACATCTGTCATTTCCTGACTTGTTAATTTTTGCCATTCTGACTGGTGTGAGGTGATATCTCACTGTGGTATTGATCTGTATTTCCCTGATGCTAAGTGATGTTGAGCACTTTTTCATGTGTTTGTTAGCCATCTGGATGTTTTTTTTTTGCAGAAATGTCTGTTCATGTCCTCTGCCCATTTCTCGAATGGATTATTTGTTCTTTGGGTGTTGAGTTTAATAAGTTCTTTATAGATTTTGGTGCTAGCCTTTTGTCTGATATGTCATTTGCAAATATCTTCTCCCATTCTGTTAGTTGTCTTTTGGTTTTGTAGACTATTTTACCACGCAAAAGCTTTTGATCTTGATGAAGTCCCAATAGTTCATTTTGTCCTTGCTTGCCTTCACTTTGGTGATGTTTCTAGGAAGAAACTGCGCAGCTGAGGTCAAAAAGGTTGCTGCCTGTGTTCTCCTCAAGGATTTTGATGGATTCCTATCTCACATTGAGGTCTTTCATTTATTTTGAGTCTATTTTTGTGTGTGGCATAAGGAAATGGTCCAGTTTCATTCTTCTGCATGAGGCTGTCCAATTTTCCCAACACTATTTGCTGAAGAGACTGTCTCTTTTCCATAGGACATTCTTTCTTGCTTTGTAAAGATTAGTTGACCATAGAGTTGTGGGTCTATTTCTGGGCTTTCTATTCTGTTCCATTGATCTATGTGTCTGTTTTTGTGCCAATACCATACTGTCTTGATGACGACAGCTTTGTAATAGAGCTTGAAGTCCAGAATTGTGATGCCACCAACTTTGGTTTTCTTTTTCAGCATTATTATGGCTATTTGAGGTGTTTTCTAGTACCATATACATTTTAGGATTATTTGTTCAATTTTTTTGAAAAAAATAAAAATGCATTTTGATAGGAATTGCATTAAATATGTAGATTGCTTTAGGTAGCATAGATATTTTCACAATATTTGTTCTTCCAATCCATGAGGAGGGATCGTTTCCTTGTGTCTTCCTCAATTTCTTTCATGAGTACTTTATAGTTTTCTGAGCACAGATTCTTTGCCTCTTTGGTTAGGTTTATTCCTGGGTATCTTATGGTTTTGGGTGCAATTGTAAATGGGATTGACTCCTTAATTTCTCTTTCTTCTTTCTTGCTGTTGGTGTATAGAACGCAAATGATTTCTGTGCATTGGTTTTATATCCTGACACTTTACTGAATTCCTGTATGAGTTCTAGCACTTTTAGAGTAGTCTTTTGGGTTTTCCACATAAAGTATCATGTCATCTACAAAGAGTGAGAGTCTGACTTCTTTGCTGACTCAGATGCCTTTTATTTCTTTATGTTTTCTGATTGCTGAAGCTAGGACTTCTAGTACTATGTTGAATAGCAGTAGCAATAGTGGATAGTCCTTCCATGTTCCTGACCTTAGGGGAAAAGCTCCATCAAAAAGGGGAATTACAGACCAATATCCTTAATGAACACAGATGCAAAAATTCTCACCAAAATGCTAGCCAATAGGAGCAATAGTGCATTAAAACGATTATTCACCATGACCAAGAGGGATTTATTCCTGGGTTGCAGGGTTGATTCAACATCTGCTAATCAGTCAATATGATACAATACATTAATAAAAGAAAGAGTAAGAACCATATGATATGCTCAGTAGAAGCTGAAAAAGCATTTGACAAAGTACAGCATCCTTTCTTGATCAAAATTCTTTACAGTGTAGGGATAGAAGTTTCATACTTCAATATCATAAAAGCTATCTATAAAAAACCCACAGTGGATATCATTCTCAATGAGGAAAACTTTTTAAAACTACAGCAGAAAGTTCAAGGGTAGGGCATCTTTATCTCAGCTGCCATTAAAGATGCTAAACAGTAACAGTTATTGTGCACTTTAGCCTCTATCTGGAATACTTTTTGATAACAAGTGAAATTCAAAATATTTTAAAATCTAGTATTTTATTGATCACCTCAGTAAAGTTTATTTATTTAAAAAGTTATTAGGTCTGCATCCATTTATTATTTTATGACCAATAATTCAGACAGAGATTTTGATAATAGTTTTCTGTCCCTTATGGAAATGAAGAAATTTAGGCTTCAAGATTAAAGCAAGTTTACAGAATAATTCAGCTAGTAAGTAGCAGAACATGGATTCTAATAAGGATCTTCCCAACACTAGTTTTCCTTACTATATTGTGTATCAGTGTATAATATATTAAATAAAGTATAATTATTTAGAAATTATAATTAAAATGTATAGCAAATGTTCTCTCAACATATTTTATGTTAGCATGACAGTTATTCTTTTTGAATAGATTTTTCACAAATTATTACTGTGTACTTAATAATAAAAAAACAGGATATTTCCATCATATAAACTAGCAACTATCAGGTATTTTCATCAGATTCTTCTTATCACAGGGGATTATAAAGAAATACTAAAGTAGCTCAAAATCCTCTAAACTTCAAATATTTATCATTCTTAACTCTTTCATTAACAACATATGTGAAATGCAACAATGAGAGTGGAGTAAATTTCATTAGTCTCAGAAACAGAGGTAATCTTACATTCTATTCTGGTTCTTATGTTTGTATCTATCAGAATGTCACTTCTGTTTATTCTGAATCATATTTTTCATTCTCTACCCCTTTTAAATTCTCCAAATTTTATTATTATCTCTATCTTTAAATGATTTTTATTCATTCCTGTATGGGTAAATTAATCTACATCCAAGTTTTCAAGTCATGATTTTATGCATATGAATTATATATTTTTTTCACTTTACAGATTGTCCATGTTCTCAGAGCCATATATCCAACAACCTATATTACAATTACAAATATGATAGTTTGTAAGCTCTACAGAATCACTATCTCAAAAGTTGCAAACTCAACTTTTTCCCTAAATCCCCTCTGTTTCTAGAATCTTCACTCACCAAGAGTAAAATCACAATGCCAAATTCTTTAAACCTGAAATCACTGCTGTTTTTCAATTTCTTTTTTGCATTCATTTTATTCATTCTGCAAACAAGGTTTTATTGGATATTACTAGGGATCCTTTGTGGGTTTTTTTGTTTGTTTGTTTGTTTTTGTTTTTTTTTCTTTCCCCCTCAGGACCAATGACAGTTATTACAGGTCCTTGAATTTCTCCAATATGTGCATGATCAATGGAAACTGAAATCTCATTTGGAAAGTTGGTTTCCTGAGATTATTTCCAGTACCAGTTAATCAATTAAGGTGCTTCAATGAAATACTATTATAGTTGGCATACCATAGGTGGTGATTTTAAGGGATTTGAGTAATGAGACTATTCACAAAGGTATGGAGGTGTGGATAGGATAATGTGGAAACAAGCAAAAAATAAACAATGTAGCCAAAACCAAAAAGTGCAGAATATCATTATTCCTCCTGTGCCTGAAAATAAAAGGGAGTACAGGAGAATCAGAACTTGGACAATGAGAGATTTTGGCATTAAAGTTTTCCTGAAAGGACATATGACTTTTGGTTGAGGGATAGCCACGTCACAACGGATCCCCAGGGAGGAAATCTAAGGAATAAACATTTCAGTTCTTGTTTTCCATATAGCAGAAACTATAGAATAAAGCAGCCTATTAATTTAAATCAGACTCCTACACCATACAAAAGAATAAATAAGAATGAAAAGCTACCTGAAAGGATTCACAGGTCAACAACACAATCTTCAGCCCCTATGGGAGACAACAGCCTTCATCATGCTTCTCAGTAGGATTTCAAAATTGTTATACTACAGTCTTCTTCCCTTTTCACAAAGGGGAAACCCATCAAGGTTTTCCTGTTATTTTCTGCCTCAATATTGTAATTAAGCATTACCAGGGGTGGGAGAAAATTCCTTGCTTTAATTCTTAAGTTATCAAAGTACAAAAATCCACATACAGAGTAATGGAAAAGACAGAATATCACCAGACAGTCTTAGATGCTGACTGAAGATGATTTGGGGATGTTTCTTTTAGAAACAGAATAATGTCTCTGACAGTAAGAGTGATATGGCTTTTCACTTTGCTTTAATCTTATTATTAATGATTTTAGTATATTAATTTATGTTTTTGAGGAATTTCTGAGATCAAGCTTTGAGTTTAAATTAGCAATTCATAAGTTCTTAAATTTTTGATAAAGTTAGTGACTTCAAACTAAAGAAAAAGTATAAATTAGTAAGTAGTTTTGTGGGGAACCTGGGTGGCTCAGTGGGTTAAACCTCTGCCTTTGGCTCAGGTCATGATATTGAGGTCCTGGGATGGAGCTCCGCATTGGGCTCTCTGCTTAGCAGGGAGCCTGCTTCCCCTCTCTCTCTGCCTGTCTCTCTGTCAAATAAATAAAATCTTAAAAAAAAAAAAGTAGTTTTGGGAGAACTGCAAGGCAATTTGAAAAAAAAATCTATTCTTGACCATATAATAAAATATATGTGCAGAAATAGTCCAAGGTTAATTATGTAAATAAATGTACAGAAATGCTAGAAAAAATGGGTATTTTATACATGTAGAAATAACAGGTGTATATAAATATACATATTTTCTATAAAATTTGGAAACAAAAGTTTAGTTGTAAAGTGCTTGACTAAAAATGACCCACATGGATATAACTATGTTAAAAAATGTATTTAAATGTAACTAGTAGATAAATTTAAAAAGTTTGACAAAATTTGAAGATAGGTGATGCAAATTCATAACTAATTCTTGTCAATTGCTTTTTTTGCCTATAAAAGACAGATGGAAAAGTATAAATATGCCAGTTTTCTGAAACTAACAAATCTTTTTTCATAACTCCTCACTGTTGGTGAGATTATGGAAAGTTGACAGTTCATATACTTCAATGCATATATTGAAACTATATGGATAAATGCACCATATTTCTCTAATTTTTCACCACTTTTGTGTATTTATCTGTAATGTTATATACACAGACTCTTTTATAAATCCTACCTTCCAAAATGTAGCCATATTCTCCATGTAATTCTTAGCCCTATGTAGAAAAAGATCTGCCAACAATAAAGACTGCAGACTAAACAGAAGAGAAATAAAACAATTTTAGCTATATTTTCAAAAGCAGCAGGTACAATCTTTAATAAATCACTATGACCCAAGATAGTAAATCATGTAATAAAAGAAACAGCTAGCAACATTTGAGAGAATATTTTTTAAAATATAAAGCTGTATGAATTCAGCATTTTTATTTGATGGCCAATAAAAGTTCTATTTCTTCCACTTATGTGTTGTTTCTTTGTTATTGATTGTTGAAATGAGTAGTACATATCACAATGTATGCCAAATTTCAAAAAAAATTATGAAATAATAACCCCCCCAAATGCATAGGACATTAACAGGCATGGCATCTCTGAAACAGACAAATACGTTTTACATTATTTTGAAACAGTTGGTCGTATAAGTGAAAAATATACTTTATGCTGGTTAGTGATTTTGGGTAATCATTAAAATCATCTTTATATGATTGATAAAATTCAGACATCCCTAACATCTGCATAAGAATCTTTGTTAGTTATTCTTTCTCCCACTTAAGTTGAAAACCAGGCTTACGATTGGTCCCATGATGACTCTGTTAAAAGACAGATATTTCTTAATATTTCTGACATTTTATTGACCCTTTATTTCAGAATACCAATGTTCATCATAAAATAATAATGTCAGATTCATGTAATTACTAAATACAGCTGTAGCATCTGCTAGTTTCTGTCCACATCCTTAACATTTGATTCAATTGAATCTTATGAAACAGTCATGGAAAAAAGCCATTGTCATCCTTACTGGAAAAAAAAAACAAAACCCAAAATCTGTTTACTACATTCTATCAATTAGAAACAATTAGTATAGTCCATGTATTCCCAGATATCTTTCAACATATCTGATGCATTTTGCAACACTCTGCCACTAAAGAGAAAGTTATTAATGTTAGGACTTTTCTTTATGCAAACACATCAGAAAACACATTCCATTATGATCAGTTCTGACCACTTTGTTATATGTTCATTTTAATATTCATTTGCAATTCCTCTGACCAGCTGAGAACAAAACACTCAGGAATTAGTAGTAATTACACTTCAAAAGTATGCAATGCTTTATAATTTCCGAAGCATCTTAACAAATATGTATCATCAGAAAATTATGTCATGCTAAACCCATTTCCCAGGTAAATAAGTTGCATTTGCCTAATACAATATATCATTTCTCATGACAAGAGGAAAATTGATAAAATGCTACTCTGCTATTCCAATTCGGGTGATGTTTTCTGAGATGCACACAACCTACTAGAGATGCTGAAGCAGAGGTAATGATGAAATAATTTTTCACAGAACCCACACCCTCAATAAAGCATCTATGGTTAAAAGGAATATCTGCAATTTGTATCAGTTAGTGATAATGAAAGCAACAAGTGCCTGGGGTTAAGTAAGATAAATATTTTCTTGGAGAAATATTTGTTTATTCTCAGACCCAAGTTCAAGAATAGATCACTCCATTCCTTATTCACTCTCATAATTCCCTATATATGCCTCATTGCAACCGTCCTTTTTAAAATTCCACATTTATATAGGTATTTGATTAAAGTCTTTCTAACCAAACAAACTTAAAAATTGAAGGTAGAGATAATCACCATTTTATTGACTGTCTTATACCTACCATGTGGCATATTTTATGCATGTCAAGCAAATATCAAAATTTACCTTGAATGAAATAATCAATCATAAAAAGTAAATATTGTGATATATTTATTACCATCACTTTATTTTTAAAATTTCTATCAATAAAAATAAACTGATTTATAAAAACAACTAAAGAACATAAAGTATTCCTAGGATACATGATGTTATACCAACAATATTACCTAACAATATTACACCAACAATATTACCTAAATCACTCAATAAATTCTAGACCTAACAATAATTCTGATTTTAGGGCCAAATTCTATTTCACATTTAGAGATAACTGGAGACTTTTTCTACTGTATATGTCTATGTCTGCTTTCCATAATCCTATCCTTTCCTCAACATTCACTTCCAAATATTCAGAACATTTTCAACTTAACTAATTATATATTTAAAGAATGAATATTAATTTCCTGATACAGTTTTTACATTGCTGGTTGTCCAGTTTGTTTTTTGAATCTCAAAGGAATAATTGTATTCCTATAATTATCATTTTATTACTCCTGTAGCAAATTACCAACTTGGTGGTTTAAAACGACATATGTTTATTACCTTACAGTTCTTTAGATCTAAGGTCTAAAAATTTGGCTAAAAATCAAGATTCCCTCAGGGTTAAGTTTTCTTTTTGGAGGCTCTAGAGGATAAATCATTCCCTTGCTTTTTGCATCTTCTAGAAACCATCATCACTCCCTGACTCATGGCTCCTTTCCTCCACCTTCAAAGACAGCAAAAAAGGGCAGGTCTTCTCGTGTCTCATCTCTATGATCTACATATCTGCCATTCACTTCTCCTTTGAAGGACTCCAGTGAATGGATTGAGCCCATTCTAATAATCTAGGCCAATGTCCCTACTGTAATGCCATCACCCTTAACCACAACTATATAATCTCTTTTGCCATATAGGATGACATATCCATGGCTCCAAGGATTAGGAGGTAGACAATTTTTTAAGATTTTATTTATTTATTTGAAAGACAGAGATCACGAGTAGGCAGAGAGGCAGGCAGAGAGAGAGGAGGAAGCAGGCTCCCTGCTGAGCAGAGACCCTGATGCAGGGCTTGATCCCAGGACCCTGAGATCATGACCCGAGCTGAAGGCAGAGGCTTAACCCGCTGAGCCACCCAGGCGTCCCAAGGAGGTAGATCACTTTAATGGGACATTATTACTACACAACTCTTCCTATATTAGAGATATCAGAGGTACCCTACTAAAGATAAGATATCTTTTTTTTTCCCTTAAAAAAAAAATCTGGACCACATATCTTTATATTCAAATCAGGTGGTTTTTTGTTGAAATTCCAGGTACCCATACCCTAATCCTGGTTCAGTACCTAGAGGTTGTGACAAAAAGGATGGAAAATTTACCAGGTTCACTAAGTCTAGGAATTAAAAATTCTTAAAATCTGAGTTTTGTGAATAAAATTATTTTCTATGTGTTCACTGGTTGCCCATATTTAATTCTTGCCCACAGGTAATCCTCAATCATTCCTCATTTCACCACATATTATGATGTGTCAATGTAGATTCATCAATTGTAACAAACATACCATTCTGGTGAGGGATATTGATAATGGGTGAGGCTATAGATGCATGCAGCAGGGAATTTATGGGAAATCTCTGTACCTTCCTCTCAATTCTGCTGTGAATCTAAAATTGCTAAAAGAATAGGCATAAAATAAATGAACCCAGAACATCAATATAATTTTGCCCATGAAATAAGATAAATAAATTATTGCACCAGAAAAAATAACTTTAAAATTTATCCCACCAAATTAAAAAATACATAAATTAATCACATTGCCTTTTTTGATAATTTAGAAAATTTAGAATGGTATGAGAAATTCATACAAAAATAAATGGTAGGTTTGTTAATAGTTCACTGAGCAGAATGTACACTTATTACCTATGCAGAAAAATCCATCTGTCAAAAGGAATTATAACAACAGTTTGATTTATATACTGTAAAACAATACACAAGGGACATTATATCACTTTATTTCTGTAAATTTTGTGTATCACTTCAATGATATATGGAATAAATTGAATAGTAAGCACTGATGTTTATAATGGGAGACATTTTTCCCTGCTGGTTAAAATTTTATTTCTCTAACAAAAGGAAAATAGGTACTTATTTTAAGCATTTGGTTTTAAAGCCCACAATTGATGTTGTAATTAAAACACAAACTGTATAAGACTTATTGTTCATTAATAGAAATCTTTTTAAAAAATGTTTAATGGCATAAATCTAATGGAAATTTAAGATGCATGTTTTACATTTCATTATCTTGAACCATGGCTTTTTGTTGAAAATCTCATTAAGTGCCTAATAGCTTCTAATGTAATACTCACTTAACAACATGACAGTCTCCATGGAAACCAAACAGCAAGATATGGAGGTAGTAACATAGGTTAATGTACTTTATTTTAATAGGTAGGAGTTCCCCAAAGCACAAAAGTATTGCGTTTTAGAAGTATGTGTGATGTTAAATCAATGTAATATTTAAATAGGAAAATCAAATAACTTCTTTTATAAGATCTATTACTGTCAAGTGTAAAGTAGTTCATGTCAGCAATTATTTTGAGCGCCTCCTATCTACCACTACGAAGGAACTTATTTTGGGAAATAAAGCTGCAAAGTTAAATTATCTACAGTCCTTAATTTCAAGAAAAGCCAAGAGTGGGACAGCAACAAACACAAATTACAATGCAAACACAAAATTACAACATAATGTGATGCTAATGCTGAAGATGGTGACGGTGATAACTTCCCATGAACAAGGAAACTTGCTAAGGATTTTTCATACTAAAGTCTATGCATACTAGATAGATATAAAGATTTCTTATTTTGCTAATGAGTAAATTCAGCTAAAAAGAAGTCAAATTAAAAAAAAAAAGAAGTGTATGAACCAGAGGATAGAACTTTCAACTACTTCAATCCCACTTATAGTTGCTGAATAAATTAGTCATAGTGATGTGGCAAAAACATTTAATGAACATTTGTTATTGTGTATTTAATATATAATAAAAGTGGTCATTTGTTAATTTCAGCAGGAAAAAAACGTTTCTTAGATATTGATAAATAGAGCATGATCTAACCAAGCAAGGAAAACTGCTTACTAAATTGTAATCCCCCCTAGGAAATTCATTTCAGCCACTCAGTCAAAGATGGTCTTCTACATTATTTTCAATTATGTGACTCGAATTAAAGTTCATTATTCTTTCATTCTAAGAGAAACACATTTCCTATTATGTTCTCATTTACAAAAACTGATTTTTCCTTTTATATATTTGTTTTCCTTTTAATATATGCATGTTTATTTGGCATGGCTTGACCTCCCAAACTACCCTTGATTACTGTTTCATTTGTCCCTCAATGCTCTTCCATATCTTATATTTTCTGAGGCGCCTGGTTGGCTCAGTGAGTTAAAGCCTCTGCCTTCGGCTCAGGTCATGATCCCAGGGTCCTGAGATAGAGCCCCGCATTGGGCTCTCTGCTCAGTGGGGAGCCTGCTTCCCTTCCTCTCTCTCTGCTTACTTGTGATCTCTGTCAAATAAATAAATAAAATCTTTGGATATAACTTCTAGATGACAATATGAAACATTGATTTATTTTTACTTTTGTATGAGTAATTCTTATATTTCACTGTATCTTCTTACCTTAATAGGTATAATTTAATAATTGAGCTTGAAGCTGGGATATGATTCTTAAAAATTAGATAAATTCATGTACAGGAATTATAAATATTTAAGTATAAATACACATAATATATCTAAAATACATATTATATAAATACATGGTAAACTTAAAAATATATACTATATGTTATATTATATATAATATCTAAATTGAGTTCTTACCTTATAGTTTTATTATGCATATATGTATCAAGTAAGATAATATCCATAAAATTATCAGAAAAAACATTTAGATAGTTGTTTTAAAAGTTGTGTCTAAAAGCAAGTAAATGTAAAATAACAGTAGTCATAAATTATTCGATTTTATCAAACACTGAAAATCTTAAAGCTGTATGAATGAGGCAAACATATTCCTGATAAGTAATTGACAATGAGATTAAAAATGAAAGAAAATAAAGGAGAAAACTTTTCAAAAAAGTTAAGGTATATAATGACTATAAGATTTATAATATCGGGACGCCTGGGTGGCTCAGTCGGTTAAGCGGCTGCCTTCGGCTCAGGTCATGATCCCAGCGTCCTGGGATCGAGTCCCGCATCGGGCTCCCTGCTCGGCAGGGAGTCTGCTTCTCCCTCTGCCTCTGCCTGCCACTCTGCCTGCCTGTGCTCGCTCTCTCGCTCTCTCTCTCTGACAAATAAATAAATAAAATCTTTAAAAAAAAAAAAAAAAAAAAAAAGATTTATAATATCTTCAGATACATAGAAATTTTCTCTATTAGGAAATCTAGAAAATCTGAGAGAACTTTTTTATTAGTAAATGTATAGTCTTTTTCATAGATTTTTTTCCTAACTTTATTAGGAAAACGATCCTATGAAAGTGTCCAGAGAGTTACACAGTAAGCAACAATGACCTCACTACTTAGATCCTCATATTAATTGTGTTAAAGTTCCTTTATCACATATCTATATATCAACAGTCTTTATCATATATCTATATATCAATCCTTTTATCCAATCAGTAATGTATGTTATATATTGACAAATTTCAAAATTGTAGATTTTAGTACACTTTGCTCTTAAACATTTCAGGTTATTACTAATTGTGGATAAATTGTTATTAACTTTATTAAAATATAACTTTTAAGAGGAGTTCAATATTGTTTACAGACTTTTTAAGAAAGGAGGGAAGAGGCAGAAGGAGAAGGAGAAAGAGATTTTATTTGTTTATTTGACAGAGAGAGAGAGATCACGAGTAGATGGAGAGGCAGGCAGAGAGAGGGAGAAGCAGGCTCCCCTCTGGGCAGAAAGCCCAATGCAGGGCTTCATCCCAGGACCCTGGGATCATGACCTGACCCAAAGGCAGAGGCTTAATGCACTGAGCCACTCAGGTGCCCCAAAGACAGACAATCTTAAGCAGACTCCATACCCATTGCTAAACCCAAAGCGAGGCTCAATTTCACAACACTGAGCTCATGATCTGTGCTAAAGTCAAGAGTTGGATGTTTAACTGACTAAACCATGCAGGTGCCCGCATAAGTGACTGTTTTTAAAAATAATATAAAGCAGGCACCTGGGTGATTCAGTTGTTAAGCTACTGCCTTCAGTTCAGGTCATGATCCTGGCATCCTGGGATTGAGTCCTGCATTGGGCTCCCTGCTCAGCAGGGAGTCTGCTTCTCCCTCTGCCTGCCCCTGACCACTCTTGTGTGCTTTCTCATTCTCTCTCTCTCAAATAAATAAATAAAATCTTTTAAAAATAAATAGTATAAAGTAACCTATCATATATTAATTTTTTAACTATTTCAAAAATTACCTTTTATGAGATGCAAACTTGGTAACTCTACTTTTTTCTTAACAATTTTATTTATTTATTTGAAAGAGAGAGAAAGAGCACACAAGGAGGGGGGCATCAGGCAGAGGGACCGGGAGAATCAGGCTTCCCACCAAGCAGGGAGCCAGATGACACACTCTATCCCAGGACCCTGGATCATGATCTGAGCTGAAGGCAGATGCTCAATCATGGCACCCAGGTGCCCTGATAATTCTACTTTTTATTTATTTATTTAGTTATTTATTTTAGAAAACCTCATACTCTTTTCCACAATGGCTGTACTTATTTGCATTCCCACCAACAGTGTATGAAGTTTCCTTTTTCTCTACATCCCCCCCACACTTGTTATTTCTTGTCTTTTTAATTCTAGACATTCTGATAGGTGTAAGTTAACACCTCATTGTGGTTTTTATTTCCATTTCCCTGATGAAGAGTGATGTTGAGCATCTTTTAATGTGTCTGTTGGCCATTTATATGTCTTCTTTGGCAAAATGTCTGTTCAGTCCTCTGCCCATGCTTTAATCAGACTGTTTGTTTCTTTTTTGGTATTGAGTTGTATAAGTTCTTTATATATTTTGGTTATTAATCCTTTTTTGGATATATCATTTGCACATATATTCTTCCACTCAGATGATCTCTGACTTTTAATGGACCTATTCAAAAAATTTTAGACAATTATATTTAATAACATAAATATGAATATGATTGGGGTTTGGTGTGTCATTTTACTATTTTTGGTTTATTCAATTTTATTTTGTTCTCCTATTTCTACTTTTCTAGAATCTAGGATTTCTAGAATAATTTCCAGCTATATACTGGCTTTTTGAATATGTTAAGACACAGCTGACATTCAATAATCAGCACACATTAAGAGTGCACAATTTGATAAGTTTTGACATATGAATAGACTTATGTAATCATCACAACAATCAATATATTAAACATATAAATCATCCTTCACATTCTTCTTCTTTGTAAACCTTTCTCTTAACCCTAAGCAACCATAGATCAGGATTATTACTATAGATCAGGATTATTTAAGAGCAGTATTTTTACATTTTGTTCTGGATAATGTCTTGCCTATTGTAGGTTATTTTGCAGCACCTCTGGCCTCTACCTCTCCACACTCAAAATATTGTTAACCACACAGCCATAGGCATGGTTTTATCAAGACTTGCATGTCCCAAACTGCAATTCCTCTGCTATTTCCAAATAAACCAATTTTGCTGGTAAATAACTGTTCCTTTTAATTATTTTCAAGGTCAACAGAATCTTTTATAAAGTACAAGATATAATTTATTTAAATTTAAACACCATAGATTCTCTAGTGTAAAATTTTAATATAATACATGTTCTTGATGAGAAGTATTATTGATGTGAAACAAACAACCAACCCCATATTTAGGCACATAATAAACAGCATTTCCTTATTTTTATCATGTCATGGACCTCAGGATTGATAGAGCTCTACTAATCAGTCACTGGTCAGAGTTTCTTTCTTTCTCTTTTTCTTTTCTTTTCTTTTCTTTTTTTTTTTTTTAAGATTTTCTTTATTTATTTTAGCAAGATAGAGAGTGCAAGTGGCAATATGGGCAGAGGGGGAGAGAGAGAGAGAATCCCAAGCAGACTCCACACTGAGTGCAGAGCCCTACATAGGACTGGATCCCAGGACCCCAAGATCATGACCTGAGCCAAAATCTAGAGCTGGATGTTCAACCAATTGAGCCACCCAGGCACCGCTCTTGGTCAGAATTTCTTATTCAGACAATGGCTGGTGCTAGACTAATCTAGAAAGTTCCTTATTCACATGCTTATTGTCTGGATTAGTTGGGAAACAGTTGGGAGTAGCTGAGACTCCTAGGGAAACTTATTCTTCATGGTCTGATCTGAAGGCCCTACAGCCTCAGTGTAACTGAACTTCTTACATGGAAGCTGGAGGCTCCCAGAGATGTGTCTCACGAGAAACCAGCAGAAACTACATGCCTTTTTCTCATCTAGTCTCAGAAACTACACACACCACCTTCACCACATTCTAACCATTAAGGCACTCAAAAGAGAGGCATATCTACTCCAACTCTTGGTGAGAGGAGTATCAAAGTATTAGCAAGTAACTTAAATCTAAAAAAACACACAGTAGGCCATTTTTCTTTTTTTGAACTATAAATCTACAAATATATTCCTTTATTTAAAATAAAAATGTCACTTATTTCAATCCAGGCCTCATGAATTCATCATGAAGCTTTTGCTGTTCTAAGTCTTCAGTATATTAATTGTCTTATTTAGAGGATACTTCAATAGGTTTTCCATACCTGTGATATTAAAGTTACATCAAGGTTGTCCACTTGTATTCTGTTGTGCAATTATGAAATATTAGTTTACAAAATCATTGATAGCATTTGTAAAGAGCCACGTACATATAGAAGTCAATGGCAAGCCTAATCCATTTCTACCACTTTCATTTCTGCATGATGTATTCACCAGGCAATAAAATTTACTATTAATCCGCACAAATCAAGAGTCCAAATCTGCACAAATCAAGAAAAATGCTATTGTAATACTACAATATTCTGTAGTACTTAATTTTTTCACATTTCATATGATGGAAAATAATAATTACAAAGTCATTATCTTTTTCCAGAACAAGAGTTTGGAGGAACAGGTGCATGTCATCTCCGTCTCAGTCTGGAGCTCATTTCAACAAAGTGAGACTGCCTGCATTTTTAAAGACAGTACTGTTAGTTGTCTCATTTGTTACAACCATTCTTTGCAATTCTAACATCTGTCAAAGTCCATACAAATAGCCCCCTGGAGGAAGCAGATGTTACAAAGTTATAATTTAGATGTTTGTTTTGACTTTTAGACAAAATCTGGACAGCAAAGATCCTGTTCTGTTAAGTAGCATTATCAAATGCAAAAGGTTGATTTTTTTTATTAGTTTGTTATTGCTTTTGAAATGCTTATCTCTGTAATTACTACTGGGAAAAACATAATATTCTCTGAATGCTTAGTCTTCTAATAGATAGGGACAGAAGAATGAATAGAAGAAAGAAGGGTGTAGGGCAGGGGTGGACTGAAGAATGTGATTGATGATGATGATAGATAGATAGATAGATAGATAGATGGATGATAGGTAAATGATTGATAGATGATAGATAGATAATAGATAAAAGTAAAAAGAGGAGAAAATTTTAAATAGATATAGATATACCTGAGAGCCAAGTGTGATTTTGAAATTCTATTTATATGATAATGCTAGATTGACTCAACATTTATAAATATTTGATTTACCCAGAAAATATTGTGCCATTCATAATAGTTTATTCAAAATAAAAATATTAGATAGTGATTAGTGAAGAAAGAAGATTTTTGTGGATTGTTAAACTAAGATTTTGGTTTCAATTTTAATTTGACTTTTATTTTGTTCATGCAGCTTCTATAAGCATATGCATATTATTTCTGAAGAATTAAAGGCAGGCTAAAAAAGCCTACTAATTCTCATACTGTAGAATTTTCATTCACTGCTTATATGTTAATTTACAAAACACAAAAGGTAAATGAACCAAATTTAATTTTCAGCTTGATATCCTGATAGACACATTTTCTGCTTAATCCTTAACAGATATCATAAGATAATGATGATAACAACATATTAAGAAGATACAGAACACAATAAATAAAGATGCATCTTTACTGCGTAGAATTTTTTTTCCAAAATGATTTTGATGTGCCAATATCCAAGGACAAATTTTTGCTTGTTTTGCAATTCCAAAACATAAGTGTATTCTGCTTACATAATATTAGCCTTATTATGAATTTAATGAAAGTATTAAAGCTATGGGGGTGCCTGGGTGGCTCAGTGGGTTAAAGCCTCTGTCCTCAGCTCAGGTCATGAACCCAGGGTCCTGGAATGGAGCCCCGCATTGGGCTCTCTGCTCTGCGGGGAGTCTGCTTCCTCCTCTCTCTCTCTGCCTGCCTCTCTGCCTACTTGTGATCTCTGCCTGTCAAATAAATTTTAAAAATCTTAAGAAAAAAGAAAATAATAAAGCTATGATGAATTGTCTGTATATTCTTGTTTTTCAGACTAGAAAAATAATACTTATTTTTTTTCTCCTAAATTTAGAGAAGATAACACGATTTCTTTCTTCAATGAAAGAAATCCTCACTTGGTGTTACTTAATTCTTCCATGATAGGTTAAATGCTATTCTAGAACATAAAAATGAGAAAATCTCATCCTCCTTTTCTGTATGTGAATATGAAAACTTATAAAATTATTTGTGGCTGTGTAAGTTACCTTTAGAATAATAAAAATTATAAAGTATCTCATATTTCTATGATATAAACCAAAACTAGACCTTCATGCACATGTATGTTATGCCACACAATACTCAGCTACCTTTTTAACATTTGCTTTAAAAAAGGATTGCATTTTAAAAACACAAGTTTGCAGGACACTTTCAATAATTGTTCAAATTTTTCTTTGTTCCCCCAATCATTAATACGATTATAAGTATGATACTTAAAATAGTGGCTAGTGGCTAATGTTAAACAATTAAAAACAATATTTGAAAAGACTTTAAAGATTATATGGGAAAATATCCACAGTATCATATTGAATTCACACTATGAACACAAGACTGTTGTAATTCTTGTATGTTCTTGTCCTATAATTCTTGCATGCTGTTGGTTCACAAACTGGTCCCTGTACATGGAGGGCAAGGAGATACTGAAGAAAAAGGCAGACCACTCCCAATTAGCAGGTAACAGTATCAATAAGCAAAGGAACTTACTTGTGGGGTTTGTCTTGGGTGGTGACATATAATGAGTTTTATATGTATATACATTGAGTTCAATGTTGCACATACAAATATTTTTCATAGTAATGTACTTTCTTAAATTCTAAAAGCTAGTACTCTAATATTGTTCATAGGATCTTCACATAACCACTTCATCTCTACTGCTTGTTTTTATGATTCATTTCTCATTCCAGGTATAGTTTACTTGGCATTCTTTCTTTTTTTAAAGTAATTACCTCATGTCAGAACTATATTTTGAAAAATATATATTTCTTGCAATAAGCATAAATTATTTTTGCAATAAAAAAGAGTATATAACTGGATGATATTTATCAAAATAATTAGCCATCTCATTCAATATTTTAATCCCCACAAAATATATTATGCAGTAATTGGTATCTGATGTAATAATCATAAATATTACAAATAGTATGACAATCAGATCCTAGCAAATATATTTTTCTTTAATATTCACATCCCCAATTAATTTTGTTGTCTAATTATAATTAAAATTATAACACTGAATTAAGTCAGTGGTTATGACACTGAACTCATACTTAAAAATTGCCTCATACTGTACTATTTCTATTTTTAAAAACATTTTATGTTTTAGGGCTGCCTGGGTGGCTCAGTGGGTTAAAGCCTCTGCCTTTGGCTCAGGTCATGATATCTGGGTCCTGGGATGGAGCCCCGCATCGGGCTCTTTGCTCAGCTCCTCCTCTCTCTCTGCCTGCCTCTCTGCCTACTTGTGATCTCTGTCTGTCAAATAAATAAATAAAATCTTTAAAAAAATAATAAAAATTATTTTATGTTTTAATAATTATTTGCTAATGGTAATGTTTTAAAATCTTAACTAATTTGATAAAGTATAGTGTATAACTTTTTTTATTTTCAAGAACTAATTATACAATTAAAATTCTCATTTTTCAGGCCACCTGGGTGGCTCACTTGGATAAGTGACTGCCTTTGGCTCAGGCAATGATCCCAGGACCCTGTGATCGAGTCCCACATTGGGCTCCCTGTTCAGCATGAGTCCTACTTCTCCCTCTCCCACTCACCCTGTTTGTGTTTCCTCTCACTATCTCTCTTTGTCAAATAAATAAATAAATAAAATATTTTTTAAAAATATCATTTGTTGAATTAATTCTTGCTATATTTTGCCATTATTATTCTAAGGAATTCACATTTTGTCTTACTTACCCATTTTTGAAGTCTATATTTATACCATGAGTATTAGTACTTTAATTGGCACAACAATTATTACAGAATTTCATTATCTTTTATATTTATTTTATGGTTAAAATTTGTATAAAGCATTTAAAATTATGTTGTCTGTCATAGCAGTATTTTATTAGACCTATTAGTTATATTTAATCAGTAGAATCATTTTTAGACCAAAATGATATGAATGCATTTGCTGCAGTGCCATTCTGTTGTTTTTGTTTACATTTCTTTAGTCAATATATCATACACTGAAAGGTCATGTTTTTATTTATGTTATTTGTTTTGCTTCTAATTTCATTTATTTTACTTCCTAATAATTTCCCTTCCTAATATTTTTTTAATTTTATTTTACTTCTTGATAATTAAAATTTGAGTAAGTCATCATTTGTGATATAATTTAAATATTTATGTAATATTTCACCAGTTATTTTATTTCATTGTATAAAGGTATTAGTATTATGCTGTTTCAAACATTATAACTTTTTAAATGGAAACATTCCTTCTCCCTTATTCTTTAAAAATTCTTGTATGCTCTTGTCCTATAATTCTTGGATGCTGTTGGTTTACAAACTGGTCCCTATACATGGGGGGCAAGGAGATACTGAAGAAAAAGGCAGACCACTCCCAATTAGCAGGTAACAATATCAATAAGCAAAGGAACTTACTTGTGGGGTTTGTCTTGGGTGGTGACAACACAAGTGCATCTTTGTACTCATCAATCAAATCCTGAAATTATATACAGAGGTCTTAACTGGGTTCAGTCATGTATTCAGTGTAGCTGGTCTCAATGTATCTATTCTCTCAAGGCTCCATGGGAGCCTCAAGGCTCCCACTGTGGGAACAGTAGGCAGAGCATACATTCCAATGACAGCAGAGGGACTGGGGAGCCTCTGATCACCCTGGAGTGGCTCTAGGGCCAACCGGCAGTCATGTCCTCTTGATTACCTCCTCCAACACATGCACAGGAGTATGTATTAATACAGAATATATGCACACACATATTTACATATACTGCATGCCTCATTAATAAAATTTAATGTAAATAATAAATAAGAACATATATCTAAAATCCTGTTATAGACTGAATGTTTGGGTCTCAACAAAAATTCTTGTGTTGAAACCTAATCTTCCATATAATGGTATTTGGAGGTAAGGCTTTGGGTGAACTAATTAGGGTTTGATGATGTCAAGTGAATGGAGCAGTCATGACTGGATTAGTGCCTTTATGAAGAGATGAAGAAGCCAAGGCTCTCTTGAAGACTCAACAAGAAATGGCCACAAAAAATAAAAATATAAAAAATAAACCTAGATATGTATTCTATTTATCCTTCAGAGGGAAAAAATGACTAATGACTAATGAAGATACTTGAAAATGTTAAAATATATGATAAACTCCTTAAAAAGTAGTTATAGCAGTGGTATTTTATAAAGAGAGCACATCATTGATATAATTAGACTAAAAGAAGCTTTTTGTATTGCTAATATACACATGCCACATCAAACATCTATTTTTATGAGATGAAATATATAACATTGAAATACAGTATAGTAGATACATTGCCAATTATTTCATTTTGTTTCTGTTTTCTTGTGTGAAATGTATTATATATATATTACTAAGGTTTATTTTGTGCTACTGTTACATTTGCTAGAGTTTGTTGGATAAGGCAGAAGTGCTTGACCTAAAAGTCAGACTATGAATATTTTAATAAAAATTATCTCCTTATGCCCATGACAAAGGATTCAACCAATCAGTTTCTTTCTAGAGGCATACGGAAATGCCAGTTAACAGTAAATATTGTAGCTCTGCAAACTGTAGCCAGTGAGAGAGCAACAGTGACTAAGGTAGAGTGCTTCTCAAGATGGATAACATGATAAAATAGCCTGCATTTGTTCTGGTGTCCTGAGTAATTTAAGTAAGTTGCTAGGTTCCAAATGAGCTAATGTTGTCATATACCTCATGTGGTGTTAGGAAAGACAGATAAATAATAAATAACAATGTAGCAATTAAAAAGGCTAGACCAGGGATGCCTGGGTGGCTCAGTTGGTTAAGTGTCTGCCTATGGCTCAGGTTACAATCCCAGGGTGCTGGAATCAAGTCCTGCATCAGGCTTCCTACTTCCTGCTTCTCCCTGTACCTGCCACTCCCCCTGCCTGGGCTGTCTCTCTCTCTCATTGACAGATAAATAAAATCTTTTTAAAAAGCTAAAAAAAAAATAAAAATAAAAAGGTTAGACTACAAAATATATAAAGTTTGGTATTTAAGTTCTTCATTTCTTTATTATACTTCATAATACAATATATGGTAAAGATATTCCTTAGATACTTGTATGTTTTCTATCCTGAAGTACATTTAGACCAATAAGCAAAGGAAATGTAAGTGAAAACCTTAAAAAAATACAAGTGACTAATTGGATATACAAACAATAACATATACTGAATATGACTGTGTTGTGGTAGGCTAAACATACAACTAAGTGGGCACATGGGTGGCTCAATCATTAATCATCTGCCTTTGGCTCAGGTCATGATCCCATGGTGCTGGGATCAAGCCCCACATCGGGATCCCCATGCTGTGGAAAGTCTGCTTCTCCCTATCCCACTTGTACTGAAAGGCATTTTTCAATTCAGTAAATACCTACATAGAATATTGAGCTTCAGTTTTTATACTACAGAGAAATGTGAACATCAGGGTCCAGAGCCTGCTTAGCTGAAGAGTAGAGTCTAATCTATTTGTGTCTTAATCGAGGATCCTCTATGGCTACTCCTTCAGATGAATGATGAAACAGATGTAAAACTACATTCTTACAGCCCTTCAGCCTGGTTCTCCCTTGAGCCTAGAGTTTGGATTAGATTGTCCTTGTTTCCTTGTACCCCTGTCTTTCAAGTATCTGGCACAGAATTAAAGAAAGTATACTCTCAGGAAGTAAATATCATCCTAGGTCTAAAATTGTTACCACAAATAAAGTTTTAAATTCTATATCAAGTACCCACCTAATGGAAACTAGATAGGTAAAATTTTAAATACAATGCCTGAGAAACATAGAAGCAACAGATAGTAGAAGCCCATTAAAAAAAAAGATGAGATTTTAAAATAATCAGGTGCTGATCTATTATATTAACAAAAAAAAAAAACAACCTTTAAGCTTGGAAATATCTTAGAAAAAGAGATTATAAGGTGACATATCAGATTTTTAAAAGAACCAAAGGGGATTTCTAGTACTAAAAGTTCCAATAACAAAAATCAAAGATTAGATTCAATCTGTAAGTTTCATAACAGATTAGATATACATGAACAGAAAAAGTGAACTACTTTGAGGTTAGAATAAATTTTCTAGAAATTTACCAGGGGTGATAAAAGAAGATATCAAATATAGATGAGGAAGCAAAATACATGAAATAGGAATATTTTATGTATGTTTAATCCAAATCCCAGTATAAGAAGAAAGAGAATAGTAAAAGTAATATTTGAAAAGTTAATGAATGAGATTTTTTTTCAAAAGAATGAAAAATACCAACAGAAAATCCTGTAATCCCATAGAATCATGAGCAGAATAAATAAAAAAGAAATCACTACTAGACACTATGTAATGAAGCTACAGAAACCAAGAAATGCAGGAAATATTGAGGAGAGACAGATAAAAGTAAGACTTCTTTTAAAAGAGTGAAAGACTGTAACTAGTTTTCCAAAACCAAAATTGTCTACCTAAGAAAATGAAGTCACCAATGCACCATAGAAAATTGACTATATTCTGTCAGTCTATCATCCATTTGCAGAAAATAAAGAGAGAAAGTCATGATCAATTATGCGTCAATAAATCTTCTCATTGTAAAAAATGTGGAAAATTTCTAGGAAAAATATAAATTACTAAACCTAAGCCAGTAATAATTACCAACATAATTATTCTTTCCTATTCTTTCCTTTTCTTTTCATGTCTTCCTATACTTCTATACTTTTATCTGAAGAATGCACTATAATACTCTTTTTTTAAGTAGTCCTTTTAGTTAAAGAGAACTAATAACCTATTCTTTCAAGTTTGGTTTAAACACATCTAAATTTAGCCTATATTTTGATATGTAATTTCAATGAATATAGCATTCTAGATTGGCAAGTATTGTTGTTTTGTTGTTTTATTTAAAGATGTAAGGTAATATCTCTTCATCTGCTGTTGTTGAAAATATCAGCTTTATTGTTGCTCCTTTAGAAAAAATGCATGTAATAACTATAGACTCTTTTTTGTAATTATTAATGTTTAGTATAAATATTCACAAGTATAACAGGTTGGTAAATTTGATTATTCAAATTATTCACCCTCATTTTTAGTAAAATCAAATAATCATGCTCTTCAGCTCTTTTAGGCTTTTCACTGCCTCCCACTATGACTGGAATGATCTTTTCCATTGCACTGGTGGTAAGCTTCACCATATAACTTGCTTTAGTCCACTGAATGTGGGCAGACACCAAATGTGCCAGGGCTTAACCAAGGGCATTTAAAGATATTATAGGGAGAAAAGACAACACACACCTACACATTTTCCATATAAATATAGATAAAGATACAGATAGAGAAATACAGGTAATATAGATATATAATTACATTATATATTATGTTATGTATAGTTTATACTTTTATTTATCGAAATGCTTATCATCTTTTCCACTTTTTATTTCTCCCTCCAGATCCTAGTTTTCATCTGATGCATTTTTTCTTCCTTCAGTTCAATTTAATTCATGTCTACTGATGAAATATCCACACTCTTTAAAATTTGAAAATGTTTTTCATGTTCTTTCATTTATAAAAAATGATTTTGTCAGATGTTGGTTTTACGCATTGAGTCATATTATTAAGCTATTTGAATAGGTCATTGTAGTGGTTTCTGGTCTCCATGTTTCTAATTAGAAGTCACTCATTTATCACATTGTTTTTCCTCGTATAAAATGTATAGTTTTGTTCTTGTTGTTGCCTTACTCTTGATTATTTCAGAACTTGGTGTTTTGTTTTGTTTTCAAAAGTATCACAATGATGTGACTAAGTGTGGTTTCTTTATACTTACCCTGATTCGTATTTGATCACTTTCTTAGATCTATGAATTTTTTTTTGCCAAATTTTAGAAGAAAATTTGGCAATTTTAGAAGAAAAATTGGCAACATAGTTTATTATGGCTCTGTGTTAACTCATTTCTTTCTGGGGGAGTCCGGTTCCAAGTACAATTAATTAATTAATTAATATTTCAGTTAATATTTTCCCACAAGTCTCTGAGCATTCTTGTTTTCTTCATTTTCCCCTTTTGCTATTTAGATCAAGTAATTTCTATTGATTTAACAGCATAAACTGGCTGTTTTATTTTTCAAAGATTTTATCCATTTATTTGACGGAGATAACAAGTAGGCAGAGAGAGAGAGGAGGCAACAGGCTCCCTGCTGAGCAGAGAGCCCGATGCGGGGCTCTATCCCAGGACCCTGGGATCGTGACCTGAGCCGAAGGCAGAGGCTTTAACCCACTGAGCCACCCAGGCACCCCATAAACTGGCTGTTTAATTTGCTATTTAGAATATCTTATTGAAGACTTCTCTTGAGTTTTTCATTTCAGGATTATAGTATCTATTTGCAGTCAAATGCTCTACCACTGAGCTATACCCACTATAGTATCTATTTGGATCTTACATTTTAGTATCTAATTTTCTTGAAATGATTTTTTTGTTTACTTATGAAGACCACTTTCTCTTTCAATTTATTGAACATATTTTCTTTTTTTTAAATTTCTTTTCAGCGTAACAGAGTTCATAGTTTTACACCACACCCAGTGCTCCATGCAATGCGTGCCCTCCACAATACCCACCACCTGGCTCCCCCAACCTCCCACTCCCCGCCCCTTCAAAACCCTCAGGTTATTCTTCAGAGTCCAAGTCTCTCATGGTTCATCTCCCCCGCAATTTCCCTCAACTACCTTCTCCTCTCCATCTCCCCATGTCCTCCGTGTTATTTGTTATGTTCTGCAAATAAGTGAAACCATATGATAATTGACTCTCTCTGCTTGACTTATTTCACTCAGCATAATCTCTTCCAGTCCCGTCCATGTTGCTACAAAAGTCGGGTATTCATCCTTTCTGATGGAGGCATAATACTCCATAGTGTATATGGACCACATCTTCTTTATCCATTCGTCTGTTGAAGGGCATCTTGGTTCTTTC
>PISX010019900.1:0-36978 GCA_004024625.1 Mellivora capensis
TTTCCATAGTTTGGCTATTGTAGACATTGCTGCTATAAACATTCGGGTGCACGTGCCCCTTCGGATCACTACGTTTGTATCTTTAGGGTAAATACCCAGTAGTGCAATTGCTGGGTCATAGGGTAGTTCTATTTTCAACTTCTTGAGGAACCTCCATGCTGTTTTCCAGAGCGGTTGCACCAGCTTGCATTCCCACCAAGTGTAGGAAGGTTCCCCTTTCTCCACATCCTCGCCAGCATCTGTCGTTTCCCGACTTGTTAATTTTAGCCATTCTGACTGGTGTGAGGTGATATCTCATTGTGGTTTTAATTTGTATTTCCCTGATGCCGTGACCTATGTTTTAGATGAGGTAGAAACTTACTGAAATGGAAAGGTAAAGATTGTTGACTAAAGATAGGTTATAAAACAGTATGTGCATTATAGTCATATATTTTTACATATTTTTATATATGTGCATCTCCAGAAGGAAATGCACTAAGGTGTTAATAGTGATGATACCCAGCTGGTAAGAATGTGATGTCTTTTTTTTTTTTCATCTACATTTTCTAATTTCTAATTTTCTATAATATGTGTTTACTGTTTTGGAAAAAAAAAAGTTATTGGAAAAGTACATGTCCTATTCAAAGATCAGTTCGTAATGGGGTATGGTTAAAATGTAGGATGCTAGAGAGGAGGCAGGCAGTAGTGATAGTTAGGTTTAGGACAGATTGTAAAGGGCCTATGTGCCACAAAAGGAGTTTGAGCATTACTCTTTAGGCAGTAGTAAGCCAGGTGAGTGACATGACCAAATTGATATTTTAAAAATGTTATTTGAAGGGATTTGTGGAAAATGAATAGCAGAGGGAATGACTTAAATCATAATATTTAAGAGACTGTAGCAGACATCCAAGTTTTAGCCTAAATTTTTTAAATTTAATTGCTTTGAAAATAGTTAAAATTGTGCTTTCTTTCATGCATATGTCCTACAGAGTTGTGTATGTAAAACTTATATAGTTGTCTATATTGTGTACTAGGCAATTTTCTAGGTTTTCTAATGTACATTATCTTTAGTTCTTGAAAAGCTCGTGATAGCTGCTTCATCTCACAGCTGAAGACATTGAGGCTCAGAAAGCTAATTAGTGGGGCAGCTGGGTGACTCAGTTGGTTAAGCATTGAACTCTTGATTTCAGCTCAGGTCATGATCTCAGTGTCATGAGATTGACCTCCATGGGACTCCAAGCTCAGCGAGGAGTCTGTTTCTCTCCTTCCCGCCCCACACCTCATGGGCTCTCCCTCTAAAATAAATAAATCTTAAAAAAAAAGAGAGATAGCTAATTAGTGATAAAACCAGGACTATTTTTCCCCCCTCAATCTTCATGATTCCAAGGCCTGTTGTGCACAGTGGCATTCTTAGGAGATTGACTGGAGGCAACAGGGAGAGAAGAATGTAAAGGCAGCCCCAACTCCTTACCATCACCGTGCAGCCCCTCAGCCAAACCCACAGCTATAGAATACTTAGTAAATAGGCCTCTATATTTAAGCATTCACTTGAACAGACTTCTCATTGTACACAGATAAAATTTAAAATTATAAGCCATTTTATTTTGCCTTTGATCTATTTTTTTTGTTTTTGTTATATGTAGTTCAAGGTTATTTCACAGTTTAAATAGTATTTTCATGTACCCTGTTTTCTTTATCACAGTAACACTGTGGGACAGAGAGGATTGCGGTAATCTTATTTTAGTGGCAGAGAATTAAGATTCCCAGATTTGTTTTTCTCAAGGTCACACAGTTGCATTCTAATGCAGAATGCATTTTAAACTCAGGGCTTATGAAATATTTTAGCTTAATACTTCTCATATTGTGTTGCCTAACTTAGATATAGTTAAATAAGAATTTTGATCCTGATCTGTAACATGGGGACATAAAAATAATGATTTTTCAGTGATGTCTTGTCTCCTTACTTTAATTTCGTATATCCTGTTTCAAACACTTGAAGCATAATATACATGAAGAGAAGGGGATAGTTAATATATGTCTATCTCTCTTTTCACAAACTGAAAATACACATGTAGGCAGCACCCAGGAAGAAACAGAACTTTATACCAAACCCCCAAACAGAAACTTTATACCAAACCCCCTCATTTCTAATGATGACTACCAGTTTTTGAAAACATAGATTTGTTTGCATGTTTTTGAAATTTATATAAGTGAAATTATATATACTCTTTTTGTATCTGGCTTCTTTTGCTCAAGATTTTGTTTGTAAGTCATCCATTTTCTGCATTCATTCACATTGCTATAGATAAGAGTATTACATGATGTGAATATGCACATTTTATTTGTTCTACAATTGATAAGCATTTAGCAGTTTTCCAGTTTGGGATTACTATGAATAATGCTGCTGTAATATTCTAGTATGTGTCTTTTGGTGCACATATGTATACATTTTTGTTGGGTCTATAAGAGTGGAGTAGCTGAGTCATAAAGTATTTAGATACAGCTTTAGTATATAATGTAAAAACGGTTTTCCAAAGTGGTTATGCCCACCCATTTTCTTGCCTCCCATTTCTTTTCACTATTTTCCCTGTTTGCTTTATGATATTATCATAATCAGCATCTGTTTTGACCCTGTGGTAGGAAATGAAAACTCTAAGAATCATGAGAAGAGCATGATGATACCTCTTAGTGACGTTTTCTTTGGGATTGTAAAATATTTGATTCATACCCTATCTTCCTGTTTAGGGGATAAAAATAAAGAAGTGTATAATAGTGTTTTATGAATTGTCAAGTGTAATATACAAATGTTTTATTTCATTATTTCCTCTCACCGCCAATGTTGAGAATAAAACCAATACTTTTCCTAATGCTCTTCTAATGCTCCTGTCTTTCCTCTTACCTTGGCTCTTGCTCTCTGTGTAAATGAGTGTGTGTGTGTGTGTGTGTGTGTGTGTGTTGGATGGAGTATTTAAAGCAGCAGCATCCTGGGTGAGTGTACTAAGAGTTAAGGAGCTGCTGAAATAATGCCTCTTGGTGGCAAAGAATCACAGAAAAGCCAGGGAACTCATGCTTCTTTATCTCTGGACTTCTTTCATCATTCTGTGGGGGGGTGGATTTTATGAAATATACATGGAAAGCACATATACAACATAAGGGTACAAATAAATAATGTGAAACAGGTTTATACTCACAACCAGGCTAAGAAATAAGGCATTAGGGGTACTTGGGTGGCTCAGATGGTTGAGCATCTGCCTTCAGCTCAGGTCACGATGTCTAGGTCCTAGGATTGAGCCCCATGGCAGGCTCCCAGCTCAGTGGAAAGTCTGGTTCTCCTTCCCTCCACCCCCCATCCCCCACTTGTGCTCTGTCTCTCTCAAACGAATATAAAAATCTTTAAAAAAAATTTTTTTAAACAAATGACGCATTAAGAAGCTCCTATATACTCCTTCCTGATTGCAGGGACTTCCAGAATCTAACATTTTCCTTGTTTTTCTGTTAATTTTTAACTGTCTATGTGTGTAGTCCTGTGGATACTAGTTTTGACTCTTTTTAGAAGTTTATATAGATGAAATTATGCTGTGTTTCTCTGTGACTTGCTTCTTTTATTCAACATTTTAAGTTTCATTCGTATTTATGTTGTTTCATAAATTTTCATTTCTGTATTTTATGAGCAAACAATTTCTTTGCCTGTTTTACTCTTGATGTATACTTTATTTCTTTCCAGTTTGGGTTTTTCTTTCTGCTATGACAAATAATATGAACATTTTCCTGGTACACATGTGTGAAAGTTCTTCTGGATTAATTAGGAGTGGAATTTCTGAATCATGGGACATAGAAGTAGTGCACTCTAGAAATATACTATTTTCCAAAATTGTTCAGTTTCACTCCCCATAAGTAGTTTATGCTGTTTTCCATTGTTCTACATCTGTGCAACACTTGGGATTATCCAATTTCTTATTTTTGTCATGTGATGGGAGTATAGTGATATTTAATTGTGGTTTTATTCTGTATTTCCTTGACTAATAAGAAATTTGAGCTTCTTCTTATGTTTATGGAATGTTTGTTGCCTGGTCATGTCTTCTGTTTGTCTGTGTTTTCGATTTTTTTTGTATATTTTAGATGTAAGTATTTTGTTATATGTGTTACAGATATCTTCTTCCCTTCTGTAGCCTCCTTTTTTCATTCTGTGGCATCTTTTCATGAGCAAATATTCTCAATTCTAATATAGTTGAACTTAACAGACTTTTTTTGTGTATGTGTGGGGTCTTATCCTTTCAGAAATATTTGTTGGGACGCCTGGGTGGCTAGTTGGTTAAGCAGCTGCCTTGGGCTCAGGTCGTGATCCCGGCGTCCTGGGATCGAGTCCCACATCGGGCTCCTTGCTCAGCAGGGAGCCTGCTTCTCCCTCTGCCTCTGCCTGCCACTCTGTCTGCCTGTGCTCGCTCGCTCGCTCTCCCTCTCTCTCTGACAAATAAATAAATTAAAAAAAAAGAAATATTTGTTTAAGAAATCTCTCCTTTCCCTGAGGTTATAGACATAATCATCCCTTTCTTTTAAAAAATTAATAGTTTTGGCCTTCACAATTAAATTACAAATACCTTGGAATTGATTTCAGTGTGTGTAAGTGTGAGCTAGAGATCCACTTTCATTTTTTTCCTATATGAATAATTAGTGGATTCGGTGCTGAAACTATTAAGAATCCACTCTTTTTCCTCAGATATGTGGTGCCTGTCCATCTATGTGACACTATCCCAATGTCAAGTAACACAGTCTAACATTGTTAGTAAGGCTTGATTATGCATCATCGTGGTTCCCAGTCTTGCTCTTCTGCTGAAGTATCTTAACTATTCTTAGTCTTTTGCTTTTTCATAAAATGTTAGAATCATTTTGTTGAGTCCTGTGAAAAATTCTTTTGGGATTTTAATGGGAATAACAATGAACTAATCAATTTCAGGAAGAATTAACATCTTACAATATTTTATTTGTTTGTTTATTTTAAAAAGATTTTATTTATTTATGTGACAGAGAGAAAGAGAGCCAAGTTAGCAAGCAAGAGCCCAAGCAGGGGGAGTGTTAGTCAGAGGGAGAAGTGGGCTCCCCGCTGAGCAAGGAGCCTGACATGGGGCTCCATCCCAGGATCCTGGGATCATGACCTGAGCCAAAGGTAGATTAAGCCACCCAGGCGCCCCCACAGCTTACAATATTTAGACTGAGTGTCCAAAACCATGATAAATATGGGTCCATTGATTCATTTTTTTTTTTTAAGATTTATTTATTTGATAGACAGCGAGAGAGGGAATACAAGCTGGGGAGTAGGAGGAGAAGAAGCAGGCTTCCCGCTGAACAGGGAGCCTGATGCAGGGCTGGATCCCAGGACCCTGGGATTATAACCTGAGCTAAAGGCAAACACTTACTGACTGAGCCACCCATGGGGACCCACTGATTCAGTTTTAAGAGTTTTTTTTTTCAATAAAGTTTTATACTTTTTTATTTAAAAGGCTTGTATAATTTTTTTAGATTTATTTCTAGGACTAAAACGTTTTTGTTGCTATTTTAAATGCTATCATTTTTTTGATGGATTGTTGCTAGTTTAGTGCAGTTTAGTGCAGTAGACTCTTGCTATGTTGAGTTTGTATCCAGTGACCTAGATAAAATTATTACTTATTTAATAATTTATCCATAGATTTATTTGGAATTTTTAGGTGATGATAATGATGATACTTATTAATCTGCACTAATGACAGTTCTTTTTCCTTTTCAGTGTTTGTGTTTTTCCTTGCCTTATGGACTGGCTTGAAATTCTAGTTTAATACTGAATTGTTCCTGTCTTGCTACTGAACTTAACAGGAGTGTTTTCAATGTTTGACTGTTAAACGTGATATCTACTCTTTTTTTTTTTTTTTTTTGTGGCTACCCTTTATGAGATGAAGGAAATTTGTTTTTTTATTTTATTTTTTAATATGAAAATTCTTCTAAAAGCATTCTCATCCTTACAAAAACATTTACAGTACTTAAAGTTTCATAATTTTTCCCCCCTGAACCATGTGAGAGTAAGTTGCCTGCTGAAATACATCACTGCCAAATATTAAGTGTATATTCTCTAAAAATAAAGATTCTTTCCTGTGTAACCACAATGCAGTCATCAAAATCAGGGGAGTCAGCACTGATGTATTATTACCATGTAATCTTCAGAGCCTTTTCAGGGCTTGCCATCTGTCCTAGTAATGTCCTTTGTAGCAAAAAGATCTAGTTCAGAATCACATACTGTTTTTAATTGTCATGTGTCTAGTTTTCTTTTTTTTTTTTTTTGAGATTTTGTTTATTTATTTGACAGAGAGAGATCACAAGTAGGCAGAGGGGCAGGCAGAGAGAGAGGGGGAAGCAGGCTCCCTGCTGAGCAGAGAACCCGATGCGGAGCTCGATCCCAGAACCCTGAGATCATGACCTGAGCTGAAGGCAGAGGCTTAACCCACTGAGCCACCCAGGCGCCCCTAGTTTTCTTCAAACTACAATACTTCCTCAGTTTTCCCTTGGCTTTGATGACCTTGACACTTTTTAATATTAAATAGGCCAGTTATTTCTGCAGAATGCTCCTTAGTTTGGGTTTGTCTTTGTAGCCATATGATTGGATTTAGGTTACATATCTTCAACAGGAATGTCACAGAATCAGTGCTGCTTTGTTCTCATTGTCAGGTGGCTCATGACTTTGGTTTGTCTCGTTAGTGATATTAACACAGATCAGTTGATAAAGGTATTGTCTGTTAGCCTTCTCTACTGTAACATTACTCTCTTCCCCTTTGTAATTAGTATTTTACAGGGAGGAATTTTGAAACTATATAAATACCCTATTCCTTGTCAGATTTCCACTTTATTCACTTATTTATGTAATTACGCATGTACTCATGGTTCCTTATTTTATGTCATCATTTATAATCTGTGAATTATAATTTACTTTGATGCTCACACAGTCTAAGATTTGGCATTTGAGAACTCTTTTGGGTTCTGTGTACTTTTGACTTCTTGTACCCATCATTCTTTGAGTACGTTTTTGGCAATGTAAGATATCCCATTCTTATTTAGTATTTTCCCTCTTCCTATCCGGGAACAGTCATTTTTTTCAAGGAATGCTGGTTACTTCTAGTGGGGAATGGTATGTAGAAGCCCAGATCTGGGGGTTAGTGTGCTTACTACTATTGGGTTGTCAGTGCCCTTAAGCCCTCTCAAGGTGTATGAGTATACATGTGTGTATTTGTGAATGTTTATATGCATACTTATGACTGTATTTCTGTATCTGCTTTTATGTATCGAAAACTGTTTGCCTGTATAATTTGCCTCTGTGTATTGAAAACTCGTTCTCATAAGTTTAATTCCAGTCTAAATACAGCATTTCTCTTTTTCTGTATTTATAATTCTCTCCTCCAACAGTGAGAAAATTGGTTTCTGTTTTCCTTAATATATTTATTCATTTAATCAATCATCAAGGGTGCAACCAATTCCTGCCACTGCTGTTACCATCTCTCGTGTGTAGTTCCTCTCCTCACCCCATTAAAATTCTGTATCTTAATGAGATCCCCATGCATAGCTTCTTATCATCCTCTGTGTAACCTTCCTCATTCTACTTGGGCTTTAACTCCTTGTCAACCAGTCCCCTGGATTCTGACATCCCGCACCAGCCTCTCTCCCTATATGGATACCTCCTTACTTTGCTTGGGCTTGATACCACATGTCAGTTGATACCTGCACATGGACACATTTCTTGCCATAATTGACACCTGACACTAGTTCTTTTCCTATATAGATGCCCTCCTCATACTGCTTGAGCTCTGGTAGTCCTCTCCAGGACATGTCATGTGTGGATGCTTACCTCAGTCAGGCTGGACTCTAACAGTCCATACCAGGCTGCCCATTAGTGCATGCATGTGCCCTTCTTATTCTACTCAGGCTCAAATGTTCCCCTACTCCCTCTGTGAATGTCCTTTTTCAGTCTTGTGGACTCTGACATGCCTGGTAAGCTGTGAAGCTGTGCCCCTGCAGGGACCTGTTCTCTACTTGGGCTTTTTTTTTGGGTAGAGACTTATCTTGCTCTCTCTCACCTAATGGCTTGTTCAGGAAGGGAAAGGATAGTGAAGAGGAAGAAGAAGCGAGTTAGAAAAAAAAAAATTTACCAACTTCATTAAGGTAGTATTCACATTCAAATAAAGTGTACCCATTTTACCTATACAGTTTCTGTTTTAATGAATATGTCTACAGTTGTATAACCACCCTCACCACAATCAAGATAAAGAATGTTTCTATAGCTGTTGAAATCCTCTCATGTCCCTTTGGAGTCTGTCCTCTCTCAAACCTGTCCCAGGCAGCCTTTGCTCTGCTTTCTATTATTAAAATTTTGTCTTTTCTAGAAATTCACCTAAATGAGATCATTCAGTGTGTATTCTTCTTGTTTCTGGGTTCTTTCACTCAACATAATGGTTTTGATACTCATCTGTTTTGAGAGTATCAGTAGTTCATTCCTTTTTACTGCTGAATAGCATTTTGTTGTGTATTTGTGTGTGTCTGTGTGTGTGTGTATCATAATTTTATTTTTATTCATATACCTGTTGATAGACACTTGAGTTGTTTTTAGTTGTGGGGTAATTGGGATAATGCTGAATTTCTAGATATTAATGATGGAAATTAATAAGAGAATGTGATTTCAAGAAATTAGAATTTTAATTTAGACCAGTTCTTCTACTTGCTTATTGTGTGATCTTGGACAAATTCCCTCTAAAAAATACAGAAATTATAATAGCTCCTATCTCAGGACTGTTGTAAAGAATGCATGAGGAGATTCAGGTAATGTGCTAAGCATAATGTCTGATGCATAGAAAGCAATTAATAAATGTTAGGTATTACTAACAATAATGATATAAACAATAAAAATGGAAGGTCAGTGGTTTTTAATTGCTTACATTGCTCAAAATTTTATGTGGCTGTTCAAAAAGCTAATTCCATTTACTTTAGTATTCATTTAATTAGTGTTATTCCATCATTCAGTATATTTTATTAATCACTTGTTGAGTACTAAGATTGTAATAATGAAGATAAAAAAGACGACACAAATCTTGTCTTACATGTAGTGAATTGTTCTTAAAACTACACATTACAACTGGTTAGTGGGTTTTGAAATATATTTTGGCCATTATAACTAGAATTTTTGCTAATTAAGTAGAATAGTATAGGCACTATCAGAGGGCATCACATGTAGCAAATACAAATATGCCTTGTGGAACTTGTTTTGTTTTGGTCAGAGAGAGAGCACAGGCAGACAGAGTGGCAGGCAGAGGCAGAGGGAGAAGCAGGCTCCCTGCCGAGCAAGGAGCCCGATGTGGGACTCGATCCCAGGATGCTGGGATCATGACCTGAGCTGAAGGCAGCCGCTTAACCAACTGAGCCTCCCAGGTGTCCCGTGGAACTTGTTTATAATGTGATATCTATATCTGTATGTCCACTATCGATTCATCCATCCTTATTTAGATATATACACACACACATACGTGAACAGATATTCATGAATATGTATGCTTGGTTGGATTATAAATTATTTCTTATTGTGGGTTATGGTCCCCCCCCCAAATAAACCTGTTCTAGTACATAAACAGTGCTATACTTAAAACTCCAAGACAAGTCACAGATTTAAATTGAAAATAATGCGAATGATCACTGCATCAAAAAAACATTAATCATCAGTGAATATGCTGAAAGATGCGATGTTTTATAAAGGCCCCTCCAAAATTTTGTATAAAAGATTTGAAGAAAAATTTTATGTTCTATAGGAAGGCTAAATGTGAAAATTAACTTACTCCATGGATATTAATGTAACCAAGTCCACTACCTTATACTCTAGGAGAACATATAAGGATTAAGCAATTATAAAAATGATGTTACAAAGGGCAAAACATAAGATACAAACTGAGTGTATGATTGGAACTTATAGTTCTTTCTAGTATTTTTTTTATAGATATAATACCATTTCATTCAAAATCAAAACACCTTTGTGTGGTATTCATGAAAGGGACTCCAAAACTGTTAACACCAAAGAGTTTATTCTGTGTTCTTGGAGAAACACAAAAAGAGAAAGGGAGTGGGAGGGAACTCTTTAGAGCAGGATATAATACTGAGACAAACAAGCATAAAGCAGTGGAAAAGAACAGAAAATGCAGACATACACACTGAAGTATCTACTAAAAAACAATTGGACACAAAAGGATTTTAAAGGAAATGTTGAGGACAAGTTCAGTAGTATAGAAGCAGTTATTTAGTTCATACTATAGTAAACAGGTGGTCTGAAGAGCTTACTTTTTTTTAATTAAAAAATTAGAAGAAATTTACAACTGATATTTTCAGGTGTGACAGAAGAAATCTACAGAAAAGGATATCCTGACTCAAATATATATAATTATGTTCAATATAAAAGTTGAAACAGGAAATTTATAAATCTTGCCTAGAATATTACAGACCTGCTCATATATAACAATGTTCCAGTCAGTCGAAATGCCATATTTTTCTGTTTTAAAAATATCTTTGTCCCAACCATTTGTTAGGATCATCTCATCTCTGAAGCTCTTACTAAAAATCAGTCTTTATAAATTTGTATTTTAAAAATCCTCTCAAATATAGCTTGAATGATTAGATGTTAAATCCCATAGGTGAATTACAGCATTACTCAAAAATTATTCTTCATGCACATTGTAGAGTCTGTGTGATGTAATGTGATTGTTCATCCATATACTTTTGTTTTTAAAGAAACAACTTTTCAAAAAGAAAATGAAAAAAATCAATCTCTCCTCTTCCTCTACTCCCTTTCCTAGGATGCCTCTTGTGATTGTGTTGTAGCATATCTGAAAAACAAGGCAGCTTTGTTGACATCACTGATGATGCTTGTCAGCAGAGATTGGTCAACGCTGCCAAACTTTTTTGTTAGTCATTTCAACTATCCATGTCCATTGCAGCTGCTCTGGAACTCATAGGAAGATCCCAGTTTTTGCAAACTCATGGAAGAACCACATGGGTAAGATGGAGTTTGTTATAGGGTTTTCCAATAAGTTAGTATGTGGAAGAGTCATAATATTAGAATGAAAGTTTACGTTGATGCTATGTCAAAAGAGAAAAGTGAAGGATGACTTGCTGACAGTAGTCTCCTAATGCTCTTAGAATAAAGGAAAGTTTATCTTTTTGAATCTTAAAATGTGAATGGCATAAGAGTTAATTAAGGTTAATTGTATTTAGAGTTCAAAAATCCTAACTAGAATCCATAGAAACTTCTGAGATACTTCATTTAGTAAAGTGGCCCAGCATACTTGGACAATCAGTTAACTATGAATTGTTTATTTTTCATGCAGTGGTGTGTTGTAGTTATTATGTATTTTTGCATCTGTTAAATACGTTTATGTAAAATGCTTAAACAGCGCCAGCATTTTCAATAAATGTTAGCTTCTTAGTATATGTAATATGAAGCATGAACATTGCATGCATGATTGTTATTCAGTGTTTTTTTTTTTTTAAAGAGAAGGTTTTCTGTCCATTTTATGTTTTTCTTCTCACTCTAATGCTTAAAGACGCTTTTCCCAATTTAGGCTTGGGCACTTTTCATTTGAATCAAGGTTTAATAGGGAATACTACCATTGGTTAGTCTCAGAGTTATTTGGAAGGGAGATGGCTTTATTAATGATTCATTGGAAATTTTATTCATGATCTTTAGGCTCTTATACTCTGATAGAAATAAATTTTTCCCTCTTTGATTGCCTAAATCTAGACTGCTAGACTGTCAAAAATTTTTTTTTTCTTTGAGGCATAGCAAATAACTTAAACATTAGTAACTCAGTTGTCTTGGCCTATCCTATTAACTTACATGATTTTAGAATAATGTTTTGTCAGTTTTCAAAAATACTGGTTTGTATATGGGCTTTCAATTTTTATTGATTTCTAGTCTTAGTACATTAATAATAAATATATCTATATGATGTAAGTTTTTTGGAATGTGTCAATATTTGCTTTTGTGTCCTAAAGCAAGGGTTGGAAAACTTCTCCTTAGTAGGCCACATAGTAAATATTTTAGCTTTTTTGGGCAAGAAGCAAAATTGCAGCTCTTCGTTGATATTTATAGAATCATTTAAAATGGACTCATTTAAAAATGTAAAAGCCGTTCTTAGCTCATGGACTAAATAAAAATAGACATCTGACTGGTTTTGTCCTGTGGACCATAATTTATTTATTCCCTGGCTTAGAGTATATTCAGTTTTTGTGACCATTCTATGTTTTTTTGAAAAGAACATTGTATTTTGTGTATTTTAGGTAGCAGTGTACTTATTCTATTAAACGTTTTAATTGTATTATTTATCTCTTATTCATCCTTACTAAATTTTTATCTTTGATCTGTGAGTTTCTGAGAGTAGTGTTAATTTCCTGCTATAGTTACAAATTTTTCAATTTCTTCTTTGAATGCTGTCAAATTTTGTTTTAGTATCTTCAGGCTATTTTATTAGGTATATAAATGTTTGTGATTGGCCTGTCACCTTGGTGGAGTGTTTCTTTGATGACTAAAGTCTTCTTTTATGCTCATTAATACTTTTTATCTTTAATTCTACCTTGCCTCTTAAGTAATAGTAATACCGGTATGTCAATTTTATTTTTCTTGTAATTGTTGAGATTTATCTGGTGTTACACTCTCCTTTTATTTGCTTTTAAATTTTTTAAATCAGGTCTTCTATTAATTTTCTAGGGCTGCCATAATAAAGTACAACAAGCTGGGTGGCATATAACAGCAAATTTGTTCTCTCACAGTTCTGGAGGCTAGAAATCTGAAATCAAAGTGTTGTTGTCAGGGCCATGTGCTCTCTGAAGGAACTAGGAGAGGAATCTTCCTTGCTTCTTTGGCTTCTGGTGGTTGCTGGCAATCATAGACATTCTTTGCTTTGTAGATGTATCACAGCTGTCTCTTCCATCTTCACATATCCTTCACATGACCTGTGTGTGTGTGTGTGTGCAAATTTCTCTCTTCTTAAAAAGGTATCAGTCATATTGGATTTAAGCTTGATGCTAATCCATTATGACCTCAACTTGATTACATTTGCAAAAACCCTATTTCTGAATGAAGTCACATTCCCAAGTTTTAGATTGGCATGAATTTTTAGGAGGACACTATTCAATCTTGTACAGCTCTGAGGTATAACTTACTGCACTAATATTCAGCAATTTTTGTTGTATAGTCTGTGAGCTTGACATATCTGTACAATTGCATAGGTATTACAGTCATTCCCAAAATTCCACCCCCCCTTTTTTTTTAACTTTTACAGTCAGTCCTTACATCCGCTGCTAGCTCTTGGCAACCACTGATGTTTTTTTATGTCACTATAGTTTGCCTTTTCAAGACTGACATATAAATGGAATCATATATAGTCCTTTGAGTCTGGCTTTTTTCATTTACCATAATTAAGCTATCCTCATATCACTAATCTATTCCTGCTTATTGCTGAGTAGTAGTCCATTGTATGCATGTATCATAGTTTGTCCATTTACCAGTTGAAGGAGATTTGTGTCACTTTCTAGTTTTGGGGATTTGTGAATAAAGCTTCTATAAACATTTATGCACAGATGTTCAGGTGTACATGTTTTCATTTCTCTTGGGTAAGTACCTTGGTAATAGGGTTTCTGGGTTGTATGGTAAGTATATATGTAATTTAAGAAATGGTCAAACTGTTTTCCAAAGTGGCTATCTGATTTTGTCTTCCCACCAGTGATTAACGGAAGTTGCAGTTGTTTTGCATCCTTGTCTGTGCCTAGTATTGTATGTTTCAGAAGCCCTTCACATAGATGTGTAGTGGTATCTCACGGTGGTTTAAATTTGCATTTGCCTAATGACTAATGATTTTGAGCATATTTTCATGTACTTATTTAATATTTGTGTATCACCTTTGGTGTCTGTTATTTTGCCCATGAACAAAAATGTTGCCTATTTTATTATTGATTTTTAATACTTCTTTATGTATTTATAGATAAATACTTAAACAGGCATGTAAATGATGAAATGAATGTTGAAAAAATGGAATTTGCTTTCTAGGCAGCTGTGTACAATTGTGAGTTAGTGAAGTCCGTTAAAAACTCTAGAGCTTCACGTTATCATTATTTTTACTGTCGCTGTTGTTTAAAAAATAGCTCAGTCTGTAAATGCTCTCTGTGATTTAGACACTATGCTCAGTATTTTACCTGAATTATTGTAAATATTTTCTCCCAGTTTATAGCTTCTCTTTTTATTCTGTTAATCATTTTTTTAAAGAGCAGAAGTTCTCTTGAAATCAAATTTGTCAATATTTTTTATGGTCATTTCTGTGGCATCCTATTTAAGAAATCTTTGCCCAGCCCAAGATTACAAAAATTTTCTGTTTATTTGAAGAATGTTTATAGTTTTAATTTTATGTATAGGTCTGCAGACTGTTTTGAGAATTTTTATATATGATGTGAGGTGTGAGTGAAATTAATTTTATTGCATATGGATGTTCTAATACCATTTGTTGAAAAGACTATCCTTTATTGAATTGCTTTGGTACTTTTGTTAAAAATGCCTTTGAACATATTTGTGGCTCTATTTCTGGACTCTTTTTTTAATTTAAATTTAAATTTTTTTTCAACATCTTAATTTAATTTTATTTTTTTCAGTGTTCCAAGATTCATTGTTTATGCACCATGCAATAATGCCCTTCTTAATACCTACCACTAGGCTCACCCATGCCCCCCACCCCCCTTCCTTCCCAAACCCTCAGTTTGTTTCTTAGAGTCCACAGCCTCTCATGCTTCATCTCCCACTCCAATTTCCCCTAATTCACTTTTCCTTTCCTTCTAATGTCCTCCATGTTATTCCTTATGCTCCACAAATAAGTGAAACCATATGATAATTGACTTTCTCTGCATGACTTATTTCACTCAGCATAAGCTCCTCCAGTCCAATCCATGTTGATATACAAGTTGTGTATTCAACCTTTCTGATGGAGACATAATATTCCATTGTATATATGGACCACATCTTCTTTAACAGTTCGTCTCTTGAAGGGCATCTTGGCCCTTTCCACAGTTTGGCAATTGTGGCCATTGCTGCTATGAACACTGGGATACATATGGCCCTTCTTTTCACCACATCTGTATCTTTGGGGTAAATACCCAGTAGTGCAATTGCAGCGTCATAAGGTAACTATTTTTAATTTTTTGAGGAATCTCCATACTGTTTTCCAAAGTGGCTACACCAACTTGCATTCCCACCGAAGATGTATGAGGGTTCCCCTTTCTCCACATTCTCGCCAACACCTGTCATTTACCAGGTACCCAAAGGCTCATTAACTCAATTTGATTAATTTTCCAACTTAATTTGATTTATATTTTCCCAAAGAGATTATATAGAACTGATATAATTCCTTTAAACTTTGGAAGAATTTGCTAGGAAAACATCTGGCCTTCAGTATTTCTTTTACAGAAGTTTTAAATTATGAATTAAATTTATTAATAATCACAGATCTTCTCAGGTTATCTGTTTCATTGGGGGTGAGTTTTGATAGTCTCTGGTTTTTGAGTAATTTCTCCATTACATGTAAGTTGTCAAATTTGTGTGCATAGAGTCACTTGTAGTGTTTGTTTTTTTTTTTTCCTTCTAGTGTTTTTTCTCTCCTTGGCTCAGATTGTATGATTTCTGTTGATCTGTCTTCAAGTTCAGTCTGTTATCTCAAATTCTGGTATTTAGTCCTGCTGGTGCATTTTAAAATTTGATTATTGAGTCTTTTCAGTTTTTTTTTTTTTTTTTATTTGACAGAGAGAGATCTCAGTAGACAGAGAGGCAGGCAGAGAGAGAGGGGGGCGGGAAGCAGGCTCCGTGCTGAGCAGAGAGCCCAATGCGGGATTCGATCCCAGAACCCTGAGATCATGACCTGAGCCGAAGGCAGCAGCTTAACCCACTGAGCCACTCAGGCGCCCCGAATCTTTTCAGTTTTAAAATTCCACTTTATATATTTCTCATATCCTGTGTCTTTGCTGAGACTTTCTCTTCCTATTCACTTCAAGAGTTCTCTCTTACTTTGGGAGAATTTTTATAACAGCCCTTTTAAAATCTCTTTCAATTAATTCCAACTTCTGTCTTGTTTTGGCATTGGTGTTTGTTGATTGTCTTTTCCTGTGTGAAGTTAAGGTTTTCCTTGTTTATAGGTTGAGTAGCTTTGGATTGTACCTTAGATCTTTGAATGTTTTGTTTTAACACTTAATTTTGTTTAAATGACATGGAGAATACTGTGGGATTTCTTGGGGTTTTTGTTTTAATTTTAAAGCAGGTAAACACTCTGGTTGGATTCAAGCTATAATTTCCAACTAGCCAGCTACGTTTGGATTATGGTTATAATGTCAGTTCTGTTTCAAAGCCTTTTTCCCATGTTTGTCAGATATGTTCTTTTACATATATATATATATATATATATATATATATATATATATTTAAGATTTTATTTAGTTATTTCACAGACAGATCACAAGTAGTCAGAGAAGCAGGCGGCGGCGGGGGGGGGGGGGAAGCAGGCTCCCTGCTGAGCAGAGAGCCTGATGCGGGGCTCAATCCCAGGACCCTGGGATCATGACCCGAGCTGAAGGCAGAGGCTTTAACCCGCTGAGCCACCCAGGCTCCCTGTCAGATATGTTCTTAGTATACATCTTTCAGAGGCTAGATTGGGTCTGGGCAGTGGTCTGATTTTATTTCTCAAAGTCTTTGATATACTGTTTAGGATCAGATTGAAGCTAAGTGCTGCTGAGGGGTGAACCTAGACAGTTACATACAGCTTTCCAGAGTCACTTTCCTGAGCTAGTACTTTATGGTCTCCCTGATATTTTCTCTTTACCTGGGGATGCCCTTTTTGTTCCTGCACCCTAAAAGCTGATGTTTTATTTTTCCTCTTCTGCTACTTATTTTCCATAGCTATTACCATGTCCAAGACAAAAGTGATGTATACTTGTATTTTGTCCTATTCTTTGGGGTTCCTGCTTTGCAGTGGGCAGGAAGATAATTGAGATGTCTGAAAATAAGCAGATTTTACAGTTCCTCTTTTCTCAAATATATAGTTATATGTAGGACTGTTTTTATATGTCAAGGTATTTATAGCAGAGATGAAGCTTTACTCAGATGAATCTTGTAAAATTTCTTTCTTTTTTATTTTAAACATTTAATGTAGTGTTCTAAAGACATTTGTTATTCATTAGGATATTGCCTCCTCTCAGGTCAAATTCTTAATATACATATGACATCACCAGTAAAAATATAATTTATTTCTTAGAGCTTTGACAAATGCTTATTTTTTGCTGTCAGTCAATAATTACCTATTGACTTTACTAAATACACATTTGTAGATGCCATACCTAGAGATTCTGATTCAGTGGTGTAAGTATAGTAAATAGAGAAGAAAATGACCTACATGCTTATATCTTCTATTTTAACACTCTTCTTTAATACAGGACATTTCTATGGTCTAGGATATGTCCTCAGGACAGATACATCTGAAGAGGATTGTGATGGTAGCAATACTGAAGGTTGTTGATTCAGTGGGTGTCCCAAGGCAGTTAGGTACCATGTGAATAAACCTGATGTCCACCCACTCTTGTGCTGCCTTGTTTGGGGGCTTGTCCCTCACCAGCATGCCAGGCATATTCTTTACTGGTTCATCTTTCTCAAAGTTGTTTGTGAGTTATTTAACATGCCATTTCTTAGTTGGTTATTCCCAACCAGTTCAGCAAGGAGTAGGCCTTATTTCTTGTCATTTTTGTTATTCCATTTAAGAATGAGTAGTTTAATTTTTTCAACTTCTATTGAAGTGTAGCATACATCCCAGTAAAGTGCTGAAGGTATACCAATCTTAAGTGTACTACTTGAACTTTTCATATGTATTTATCCACATAACCACCATAGAGTCAAGACAGAACATTTCCAGCATCCTAATAGATTCCCTAGTACTCATTCCCAGTCAGTAGCCCTATTCCCCTGTGTCAACCCCTGTTGTTATTTTTAGCACTATAAATTAGTTTTTCCCACTCTCAGGCTTCATATAAATCGAGTCATGCAATGTCTGTACTCCTGTCTAGTATTTTTGATCAAATGACTTTGGTGGCCACGCCTTGTTGGGTTATTGTTTCTGACTAAAAAAAGAAATACTTAAAAATCTATATCTAAACTAAAGCATATTTAATTTGACTTTCATTTTGTATTTCTTGTAGGTGATATGATCTTCAAATTTTCTAGGAAATATTCCATATTCTTTTTCTCCACTCTAAAACTTTCAAAGGTTTTTTGCTTCATCCACTCATGTAGTATCTTATTTACTTCCATAAATGATTCTTGCCCTAGCTCTCTTTCTTCCTTTTCCACCTTTTCTTCTACCTGTGTTTAGGGACGAAAAGGAGATTTCTGAAATCTTATTTCCTGTTTGTTCTTTACCATGCTAGCATGTGGTTGGGGTGAATTCAGGTTGAAATGAGTGTCTTCAGTTAATGTATTAATCTCATGTTTTCCTTCTCTTCTGACAGCATGATGGAAGTGGTTCACTGCATGATATTCAACTCTCATTGCCGTCCAGTCCAGAACCAGAAGATGGTGATCAAATATATAAGGTATGATTAGAAGTCGTGCTAAATTTTTCAAAATTATTTTGTTACTAAAATTATAAAGCAGTAACAATTAAAACATTTAATAATAAATGTATTAAAATCTGAAACTTTGCTATGTTGAGTTTTACTTTGGTCTGCTTTTAACTTTTGCTACCTTACTAAGTTAAAATAACATCACTGTGGTACTTTAATATGAATATATTTTATCAGTTGGATAATTATTTGTCTTTCTATTATTGGTATAGGATTCTTTTTCTTAAATCAAGAAATTATTAAATTTTTAAGTTCTTTTTGATAATTATAAATAGCAGTTTTTAAAATATAACTACCAATTAAAATGACTCACAGGTACTCCTTGTATGTAATCACAATGAAAAGATATATGGAAAATGAGATTAATTTATCTCTTCCCATGTTTAAAAATATAATTATAGAAGATGGATACATCTTTTAGTTTTTGAAAATGTGTTTTTTATAATTTTCCTTTTTAGTTGAAAAAAACTCTTTTCTGGGCACTTGTGTGACTTGGTTAAGTGTCTGCCTTCGGCTTAGGTCATGATCCCAGGGTCCTGGGATCGAGTTCTGTGTCAGGCTCTCTGCTTTGTGGGGAGTCTGCTTTTCCCACTGCCCTTCCCCCAACTCATTCTCTGAATCTCTCTCTCTCTCAAATAAATAAATAAAATCTTTAAAGAGAAAAGAAGAAAAACTCTTTTTTGCAGTTATTTCTGCAATACCTATTTCTTTTTTTTTTTTTTAAAGATTTTATTTATTTATTTGACAGAGAGAGAGATCACAAGTAGGCAGAGAGGCAGGCAAAGAGAGAAGGGGAAGCAGGCTCTCTGCCGAGCAGGGAGCCCGATGTGGGGCTCGATCCCAGGACCCTGAGATCATGACCTGAGCAGAAGGCAGAGGCTTAACACACTGAGCCACCCAGGCGCCCCTGCAATACCTATTTCTTAAGCACACTAAAGCGTTCTTGGTTTAATGTTTCCAAGTAAAATTATTTTTTTCTTTTATATTCTATTTTCAGGATTTGCTGTCAACAAATAATCTTGAAATATTGGTGGCTTATAATGACAAAAATGTATTTCTCACATGTTATTTTTCAATATGTTACATATTGACTATAGATCAGCTGGGACTCTATGCTTCCTCATCATTCTGGGACCTAAGCTGAAGGATCAGCCCCTATCCTGGGATATGTTTTTGTACCTGAGGGAAAAGAGCATTGGCAGAACCACATGTGGATTCTGCTTGCATGTTGTGTATTTCACTTCCATATCAAGTCAAGTGGCCAGTGGTGTTATTAGAGGTCAGAGAAGCATAATTTTCTTATAGGATGTGGGGTGACTTTATTTGAAACAAGATTATATATAAAACAACCAAAATCAAAAGAGACTGTAGGATTAATAGTCACATCTGGTTATCTAGGGTTAGTTTTTCAACATGTTATCTTACCTGTTCTTGCACAATTTTTTTCCCATTGCTGTGCTTCCATCCTATTGTGGGTGTGTATAGTATTCTAAATCAGCAGGTCTGCAGTTACGTTCCCAGTTATGTCCCCTTTTCATTCAAGATGGCTTAGTAGTACAGTTTCAAATGATAAAAATATGGTGACTTGTATCATTGCAAGTTTAGAAACTGAAATCTCCACTGGACATGCCATGTCTCTAATCTGTCTTTTATCTTAGGACAGCTTCCTCTCCCATTTCCCTGATGAGCTAGTCTCAACATGGACCACTCTCTTCAAGACTCATTCTCAGCCACTCTTTTCATTTTCTTTTTTTTTTTTTTTAATTTTTTTAAAAAATTTATTTATTTGTCAGAGAGAGAGGGAGAGAGAGCGAGCGAGCACAGGCAGACAGAGTGGTAGGCAGAGGCAGAGGGAGAAGCAGGTTCCCTGCCGAGCAAGGAGCCCGATGTGGGACTCGATCCCAGGATGCTGAGATCATGACCTGAGCCGAAGGCAGCTGCTTAACCAACTGAGCCACCCAGGCGTCCTACTCTTTTCATTTTCTGTAGGTGGCCTTGTATTCATCAAACGAGATCTGCTACCTGCCTTCCTGCCTTCTGATTTACCTGTATCTGTTATCATTCTCATTCATTTTGTTCCAGTTATAGGACAAAAATGGCCACCATGCTGTGGAAGACCACCCTTTGTTAGGTTCTTGACTATCTTCTGCTGCTGTAAGGACCTAATTACCTCCTCCTCACTCATCTCTCATCAGTGTGCTTTCTTTACTTTCTCTTCATTAGCAGTTTATAAATTTCTGTATCATAAATTTGTCATAAATTCAGTAAACCAAATAAACCTTTCCTTGACTCTCCTTAAACCTTTTTCCAGTTAACATGGAAACTTGGAAAGATGAAAGCAGCTACTTGTTTTAATGCTATAAACATTTGGTGTGACTGTTGTCTTAAAAGCTTTATCCTTGATTTTTATGTCATTTGTCTCTAAAATTTCTTTTTTTTAAAGATTTTATTTATTTATTTGACAGAGAGATCACAAGTAGGCAGAGAGGCAGGTGGAGGTGGGGGGGTGAGGAAGCAGGCTCCCTGCTGAGCAGAGAGCCATGCGAGGCTTGATCCCAGGACCCTGGGATCATGACCTGAGCTGAAGGCAGAGGCTTTAACCCACTGAGCCACCCAGGCGCCCCTGTCTCTAAAATTTCTTATACTTCTCAACATTTTCCCATTTTCCGATTTCCTTTGTAGGTTACTTCTCTTCTTTAGAGTAGAGATTTATATATTTTGTCTAGTTCTCTTTGAACTTTTTACTCTCATTATTTCATATATGGCATATGCGTTGATAACATATATAGTGTCCCTTTCATACTTGGTGATCCAGTTACCCACAGGTACTTCTAACAGTATATCTAAAACTAACTCACAAGTATTCCCCTTTGGATGTGTTTCTCTTCTTTTATTCCCCATTTCTTTTGGTGGCAGTACTAATCACCGTATCACCTAAGCTAGAAGTATAGGAGATTACTCTTGACTGCCTCTTGTGTTCTTTCACATGGAGACAGTCAACAAAATCCCCTAATTTTAATTCCTGCTCTTCCTTCTTCTCCCTATTATCATTCTCTTAGGTCAGGCTTCTACTGTCATCTGAAGTATTACAACATCTTGGTAACAAGTTCCCTAAGTCTAATTTTGTTGTGGTTGTCAAGTTTGTTCTCTAAACAGCTGTTAAAGACATCTCAAATGCACTGTCACTCCCCTGGCTTTTTAGGCCATGCTTGATGTTCATGGCCCTCTATGATTTAGCCCTTGCCCAGTTTACTAACCATAGTGCTACCCACTCTTCACTACAGCCTTTGTGTGACAACATCACTGCTTGTAATTCTCCAAATACTCTATCCTATGCTTGCCTTCATCTCTGTATTGTTGTATGATACTGAGAATCTCTTACTTTAAAATCCAGAGCCTGACAACACTTCTGTGTATTTGTAACTTTTTACTCATCTTTTAAGACTTCACTAGAGTTACCCATTTCCTGAAATGTTTTTGCCCATCTTTATGTGTAAAATCCTTAGAGCAGTGCCTGTAATAAAGTTAATTATATTATATCTATATACATGTTGGCTGTTAATATGTTATCACATTGTATTTGAATTTCATTTTTGGGTCCCTTTCCTCCAACACTGGTGGGACCTAGCAATGACTGAATGATGGCTACATAGTATTTCATCAGATTGCTACATTGTATTTCAGTTACCCCCTTTTTGGACACTGATAAATTTGTAAACTTTTAGATAATACTTTCTTGTAGATTTTCTCATACTTAGGATTATTTCTTTGGCATAGCTTTCCAGGAGTGGGACAACTGAAGCAGAGTGCAAGTATTTTTAAGATTCTTCAATGTAGAGCCATATGTTTGTCCAGAAAGGCCAGTTTTGACGTCTGATAATGTACCATTTTTTCCTGCAATTTTGTTAATCACATTGAACATTTCTCTCTTCAACTTAATACCTATAAAATGATACCTTAATACTTGAATTTGTATTTCTTCAACAAGTCATATAGAACATTTTACCAATTACCTATATATTTGTGAGAACTGTCTTATTTGTTTTGGGGCCTAGAAAACAATCCTGTATGTTTGAATGGGCTCTTAATATACTTGAGTATAAAGTCTTTGTCATATTTGCATAGGTTTTCATCAGCTTTTTACTTTAATATTAATTGTATAGATGCTTTAAAATTTTATATAATCAAATATACTTATTGTTTCTTAATAGATTCATTTGCCACATAGCTTAAAAGTTTAAACGTGTATTCTTTATGATCTACAATCTCTTTATCTCTTTTTTTGGTCTTGATGTATGATTTAAAAAGTTAAGCTCTTTAAATTCAACTGAAAATAATTTTTATATATAATAAACAGTCTTATCAAATTCATTATACATAACAACATTACAAAAATTTTTTCGTCCCCATTTTTGTGAAACTTATATGTTATGTTGAAGCCTTTGTAAAATGTCTGTTTCTGATTTCTTGTTAAAGAGACTGCATTATTTTGTGTTTGTTCCTGGTGTATCTGCAAGAGATGGTATACTTTGCTCAGTAACAACATATTATATTTACTTACATATTTTTCTCTCTAGAAAGATATATCAGTCACGTGTATATATCCTTATTTCCTTGCTTGTACTCTTTCCTCAGTATATATTTCTGGATAATTCAATAGTAGTAAACATAATAGACTAACTATAAGGTAAAGATACTTTACGTTTGGAAATGTAACTGGATCCCTGCTTAACTTGACAATAGGTTTCTGTTTAATACTATTAGGAATTTCTTATAGACTAAATTGACAGGGTATTTTGTCTCTTAGGCAGTTCTCAGGAAAGTGGCTCATGGAAAAAAAAATCTCCCTATTACCCTGCCAGGCATATTTATCTTTCTGCAGATTTCTGAGCCAGCTGTGAAATGACTCTGTGCCTTTAATTATGCTATTTTCTGTTTGTTGTGCCCTGCATTTTTTTTAATAGGCAACTCTCATACATCCCTTTAAATTTACCTGAAGTCACTGTTTTATATGTAATTTATTTTACTATTGGCCTTTTTTCCTGTTTCCTTATCTATAAAGGGGGATAATAGTATCTATCTCAGGGTCTCAGGGTCATACTCAGGATTAGAAGCTTAGATATCTAAAAGTACTTTGTTTATAGCATTTGAAAAGTACTTAATGAATGTTAGCTGTGTTGTTATTATTGGTCATTTTTCACATGTTGGACTCCATTACACTATGAATTCTTTCTTTTTTAAGATTTTATTTATTTATTTGAGAGAGAAACAGAGAGAACATGAATGGGGTGAGGGGTAGAGGAAGAGGGACAAGCAGACTCCCCACTGAACATGAAGCCCCACTCGAGGCTCCATTTCAGGATCCTAAGATCATGATCTGAGCCGAAGGCAGATGCTTAACCAACTGAGCCAGCCAGGAGCCCGTACACTATGAGTTCTTAGAAGACTAAAATGGGTTTTTGTTTGTTTTGTGTATAGGTTAATAGCTGGCATATTTAAGAAGAGTTTTCCCCATAATTTCCCCTTAACAAAAACCATTCATTATTCAGTATTCATTGTTGATTTAATGCTTGTTAATTTTTTAAAATATTTCAGAATGAAGATTTATTAAATGAAATAAAACAACTTAAAGAGGAAATAAAGAAAAAAGATGAAAAAATCCAACTGTTAGAACATCAGCTTGTAAGTATTATAGTGTAGTACATAAAGTAGAGGCTTTTCAAAGTGCACAATATATGTGTTTTGTTTTGTTTTTAAAAAAGTCTGGCCAGAATTGAAATTTGACTTTATTTTTGGCTTTCAAAGTTGCACTTTTATGTTATATTTATATTATATGAATTCTGAAAGTATGAGATTTACTTCAGTCTAAATATTAAGAAAGCTTAGTCTAAATATTAAGTATTCAAAGTGTAAAGAAAGTCTTCATCAGTCCATTTCAGTGGCGTTCATTTGGACGTTCTGACTTACATTCATGTTATTGATGAAGAATAAATGTCTTTCTTCATATATGTTTAAAGAAATGAACTGGTGAGTTGAAAACAGGGCATTTTTTTCTCTCTGAGAACAGAAATTAAACTGGATTTTAGGCTTAGGTTTCTGTCAGTAAGACTGACAGAGTGAACAGTATGCCAAGAAGATGTTTCTTCCCCGTGGATGATATTGAGTGATTCCTCAGAGTCATGTTTGAATCTTTGAAACTTTATAATTGTTACAATTTCAAATGTTAGTCTCATCTAAAATCAATATTTGCAGTATATTGAACGTAATTATAATTTAGTTCATAAAATCGAAAAGGCCAAGATAACATAATGGCATAAAAATGACAAGACAAAGAAAATATTTGTTGGAAGTCAAAGCATATTTTGGTATAACAGCATTTAGTAATATGAATATCACTTAGAATATAAAGGATATAATATATTGAACTCTGAGCTTCTGAGGTCAGATCACATAGATCCAACTTATGAATAAATAATGAGGACAGATGGATCAGATGTTATTTTTGAAAGTATGAAGAAAACTTAAAAATCTGAAAAACAAATGAATAGATATTGCAAATTGAGGGCCTACCAAATATAAAATTAAAAAAGAAAGTAATAAGACCTCATGTTTATATTTCAAAACTAAAGATAAAAATCTAGCCAGTTTTCAGGGAGAAGAAAAACAGCATTAGGAAATTAAGTAAGCTTCAGATTTTGGAAAAATGTGTTACAGAGCACAAGAATTGTGTCTAGTGCACTTCAGGAAAAGGTTATTCCCTCCTATTTTATATCTAAACAAATTTTTATTCATATACCAAGGTAAATTTTCAGACCTTAATATCTTGAAAACTGTGCCATCCAGTTATCTTTGTAAAATTGCTTAATAATGCATACCAAATAGTTGAGGGGAAGATTTAAAAATAACTCAAGAATTTTAGGAGGTTGAGGGGGCATCTGGGTGGCTCAGTCAGTTAAGTGACTGTGTTTGGCTCAGGTCATGATCTCAGGGTCCTGGGATTGAACAGGACCTGCTCAGCAGAGAGTCTGCTTCTCCCTCTCCCTCTGCCCTTCCCTTGGTTCGTGCTTCTCTCTCCTTCTCTCAAATAAATAAAAACTTAAAAAAAAAAAGAAAGAAAACCATTTTTAGGTAGGCTGGATGAGCTGAACTTCCCAGCCAGTAATGGGAGAAAATTTATTGCTCATTATTTTATCTTATGTAATTATATATCATTTGAATGTTGGACATTTTTGAGTAAATACATTTTTATTTTCTTGAAATTAAAAATTTTTGGTTTTTAAATTTTAAATTACTATTGAATTTTTGAAAATGTTTACATTAAGTAAAATACAGGTTTGAGGAGGGAAATAAGGAATATCCTGAAGTCAGAAGTACTGAAGTTTTTATCTTCTACAAACGGATATCTAAAATTACTCTTAAAATATTTTGATATACGTAAATAAATTATAAAATGTTTATGAAATGCTTTAAAATAACTATTAGGTTAGAATAGTATATTATACAAAAGATAAAATTTTTTTAAAAAGACATAGAAAGTAGAAAAATACTAAGGATATCTAAAAACAGCAGAACTAAGGTGACAGAAATTAGATCAAATGTAATAACAGTAAATGAAAATAGTCTTATCTCTCAGTTTCATTGAGGATTTAATGCAAAATCCATTAATTTTCTTTGTATATAAAGAAACTTAGATCAAATAAAGTGGTACAATAATGTTGAACATAAAAGGTTGGGTGAGACAAAATGAAATAATTCTCATCAAAAAAGCAGGGGTTGCAATAAAAAATAAATCTAAGATGGGAAGAATTATGAAAAGAGGTCACTTTATATTGATATATAGGAATGAAAGGGAGAGTAGTTTATTTATTTTGGAGCATGTCCTAGAGGAGCAGGGATTGCTGAGGGATTTTTACAGAAACAAAGGAGATTGCAGGTAACATCTGCCTCTTCCACCCCCCAGCATAAACACATGGCCAGCTGTGTGAAGTAGCCAAGTACTGATATTCACTACCTAACTTGGTAACACCAAGCCTTGCCCACCCCCTCATGCTTTGGGGGATCCACCCTTCCAACTCACATTTGCCTCAGTCCCCGTACTGCAGATCCCCTCCCCAAGAAGACCTGCACAAACTTTGCCAACACTGTCTCCTGACCCAGGCATTTTGCAAGGCTGGGTTGGCATCAGGCCCATTGGCAGCAGGCCCTGTGGAAACCCTAGGTGTTAAAATTGTGCACCCCAACTGGGGACCAAACTCTGCCCACAACAGGCAAAGAGAACCTTTACAAATAACTGGGTTAAAAGAAAACGTGACCAGGACACAACAGCAGGGTCCACACAACACACATAGGAGAACCCCAGGGGATTGTTGAAAAAGAAAACCAAAGCTGAAGGCATCACAATGTCTGACTTCAAGCTATGTTACAAAACTATGATTATCAAGATACCATAGTATTGGCATAAAAGTAGGACACATAGATCAATGGAACAGAATAGAGACCCCAGAAATGGACCCTTTACTCTATGGTCAACTAATCTTCAACAAAGCAGGAAAAAATATCCAATGGGGGAAAAGAAAGTCTCTTCAATAAATGTTGGTGGGGAGAATTGGACAGCCACATGCAGAAGAATGAAATGAAACTGGACCATTCTCTTATACCATATACAAGAGAAACTCAAAATGGATGAAAGACCTAAATGTGAGAGAGGAATTCATCAAAATCGTAGAGGAGAACATAGGCAGTAACCTCTTTGACATTTGGCCACAGTGACTTCTTTTAAGACACATTTCTAAAGGCAAGGGAAACAAAAGGAAAAATGAACTATTGGGACTTCATCAAGATAAAAAGCTTTTGCACAACAAGGGAAACAGTCAGCAAAACTAAGAGACAAACCATGGTATGGGAGAAGATATTTGCAAATGACATTATAGATAAAGGACTGGTATCCAGGATCATAAAGAACTTTCCAAACTCAACACACAAAAAACAAACAATCCAGTCAATAAATGGGTAGAAGATATGAACAGACACTTCTCCAAAGAAGACATACAAATAGCTAATAGACACATGAAAAAATGTCCAGCATCACTAGCTATCAGGGAAATACAAATCAAAACCACAATGAGATACCACCTTATACCAGTTAGAATGGCAAAGAGTAACGAGACAGGAAACAACAGGTGTTGGCGAGGATGTCAAGAAATCCTTTTACGCTGTTGGTCGGATTGCAAGCTGATATAGGCAATCTGGAAAACAGTATGGAGTTTCCTCAAGAAGTTAAAAATAGAGCTACCTTATGACCCAGCAATTGTGCTAGTAGGTTCTTACCCCAAAGATTCAGATGTAGTGAAAAGAAGGGACACATGAACCCCAATTAGTGTTCATAGCAGCAGTGTCCACAGTAGCCAAACTGGAAGGAGCTGAGCTGTCCTTCAGTAGATGAATGTATAAAGAAGATTTGGTTCATATATACAATGGAATATTACTCAGCCAAATGGAAAAGATGAATACCCACAATTTGCATCGATTTGGATGGAACTGGAGGGGTTATGCTAAGTGAAATAAGTCAGAGCAAGACAATTATCATATGGCTTCGCTCATATGTGGAACATAGGGAATAGCACAGAGGACCAGAGCAAAGGGGAGGGAAAACTGAATGAGAAGAAATCAGAGAGGAGGACAAACCGTGAGAGAATCTGGACTCCAGGAAACAAACAGAGTTATGGAAAGGCGAGGGTTAAGGGATAGAGTAACTGCATGATGGGTATTAAGGAAGGCACATGTAGTGATGAGCACTGGGTGTTATACACAACTAATGAATTGTGGAACACTACATCAAAAACTAATGATGGCTAATTGGACACAATAATTATAAAAAAAAGAACATTCCTCCTAAAATAACAGAATACAGATTCTTTTAAAGTGCACATGGTACATCCTCCCGAATATATCACATATTAGATCACAAAATAAATCTGAACAGATTCAAAAAGATCAAAGTCATACCATACATCTTTTCTGAGTACAGCATTATGAAACTAGAAATAAGCCACAAGAAAAAAATCTGGAAAGAGCACAGATTCATGGAGGTTGAATAACATACTATTAAACAATGAATGGGTCAACCAAGAAATCAAAGAAAAAAGAAAAAATTATATGGAGATGAAAATTGCTAGCCTAAGAAGCAAGAAACATCTCAAATAAACAATCTAACTCTAAACCCAAAGGAGCTGGAAAAAGAACAAACAAAACCCATAACAAGGGGCGCCTGGGTGGCTCAGTGGGTGAAAGCCTCTGCCTTCGGCTCAGGTCATGGTCCCAGTGTCCTGGGATCAAGCCCCACATCGGGCTCTCTGCTGAGCGGAGAGCCTGCTTCCCCCCGCTCTCTGCCTGCCTCTCTGCCTGCTTGTGATCTCTGTCTGTCAAATAAATAAATAAAATCTTAAAAAAAAACCATAACAAGCATAAGGATGGAAATAATAAAGACTAGAGCAGAAATAAACAATACAGAAACTTAAACAATAGAACAGAGCAGTGGAATCAGGAGCTGGCTTTAAATTGGTAAACACCTAGTCCACACTCATTTAAAAAAAAAAAAGGACTCAAAATCAGAAATGATTAAAAAAAAAAAAACACCCAAGAGCATAGGAATACAAATGATTGTAAGAGAATATTTTGAAAAATTATGTGCCAACAAATTGGACAACCTAGAGGAAATGGATAAATTCCTAGAAATTTCACCTTGCAAAACTGAAGCAGGAAGAAATAGAAAATTTGAAAAGAGCAGTTATCCAGAATGGAATTGAATCAGTAATCAAAAACTACCAACAAACAAAATCAGGTAAAGACATCACAAAAAGAACTTTAGGGCAGGGGTGCCTGGGTGGCTCAGTGGGTTAAAGCCTCTTCTTTCGGCTCAGGTCATGATCCCAGAGTCCTGGGATCGAGCCCCACATCGGGCTCTCTGCTCTGCGGAGAGCCTGCTTCCTCCTCTCTCTCCCTGCCTGCCTCTCTTGCCTACTTGTAATCTCTGTCTGTCAAATAAATTAAAATCTTAAAAAAAAAAAAAAAAAAAGAACTTTAGGGCAATATCTCTGATAAACAGTTGCAAAATTCCTCAACAAAATATTAGCAAACTGAATCTAATAATACATTAAAATGAACATAAACCATGATCAAGTGGGATTTATTGCTGGGATGCAAGGATGGTTCAATGTGATACATCACCTCAATAAGAGAAAAGATCAAAATATGATCATTTCAAGAGATGGCATAAAGAGCATTTGATAAATTACATCATTCAAAATAAAAATTCTCAGCAAAGTAGGTTTAGAGGGAACATACCTCAACATAATAAGGGTCACATATGAGAAACCCATGGCTAACATCATCCTCAATGGGGAAAAACTGAGGGCTTTTCCACTAAGAGCAGGAACAAGAAAGGATGTCCACTCTCACCATTTTTATTCAACATATCACTGGAAGTCCTAGCCACAGCAATCAGGGAAGAAAAAGTAATAAAAGCCATCCATCCATCCATCCAACAAAAAGTAACAAAAGCCATTCATCCATAAGGAAGAAGTAAAACATTCACTGTTTGCAAATAACATGATACTCCATATAGAAAACCCAAAAGACTCCATCAAACTACTAGAATTGATAAATGAATTCAGTAAATTTGCAGGATACAGAATTAGCGTACAGAAATCTGTTGCATTTCTACATGCTAATAATGAAGTAGCAAAAAGAAATTAAGAAAACAATCCCATTTGCTGTTGCACCAAGAATAATTAAAAAAAAAACCCTAGGAATAAACTTAACCAAAGAGGTGAAAGACCTGTACTTGAAAACCATGAAATATTGATGAAAGAAATTGAATATGATAGAAATTGAAAGACATTCCATACTCATGGATTAGAAGAACAAATATTGTTAAATGGTGTATACTACCCAAAGCTATCTGCAGTTTTAAAATAGTTGCTATCAAAATACCAACAGCATCTTTCACAGAACTAGAAGGAATCCTAACATTTGTATGGAGCCACAAAAGACCCCAAGTAGCCAAAACAATCTTGAAAAACAAAACTGGAGGTGTTTTAAATGTCAGGTTATATTAAAAATCTGTAGTAATCAAAACAATGCCCCTGGCATAAAGATAGACACATAGGTCAGTGGAACAGAATAGAAAGCCCAGAAATAAATCTACAATTATATGGTCAATTCATCTACAAAGAAAGCAGGGATATGTGATGGGAAAGATCGTCTCTTCATCAAATGGTATTGGGAAAACTGAACAGCTGCTTGCAAAAGAAGGAAACTGGACGACTTTCTTACAGTATACACAAAAATAAACTCAAAATGTTGTTTTCTAAACCTCCCAAAATCATCAAAAGCTGCCAGAGAAAACAAATGAACAAACAAAAAACCTCCGGAGAACAAAAGCCTGAAAAACCGGTTTCCTCAGAGCCCACCCCCTTGATGGGGGCAGGAGGACTTAACTCTAGCAAGACTATCTGAAAACCCACACAGCAAGCCCCTCCCCCAGAAAGCCAACCAAAAAAAAAAAAGAGGACAACCACCACTACTTCATAGATACAACTTTTATTTTTAATTCATTCCCACTATTCTGGTTAATTTCTTTATATATATAACTTTTTAACCTATTTACCATCACAGTGAGATGTCCAGTACATAAAATTCCATAATAACCTTTTAACCTGAACTTTTTGATACATATACCTGTGTTTTTCTTTTGCTTTTCTATTTTTTTAAATTTTTAAAATTTAAATTAATTTTATTTTAGTTTATTCTTTTTTTATATATTCATATAGAGATAAGCGTCAAGGTAATCCCCTTTTCCCAATCAATGCTACTCCTATAGGTGAACCAGTTTTTAATTCCCCTTTATCTTAGGAAAGTTGAGTCCTTTAACAAAGCTATCAAGATACATCCAGGAAGAATCAAAATAACCTTCCTCACCCACACTGAGAATTTATAACCATTCTCCCATCTTTTTCTTCTGCCAGTGTTTCTGTGTATTTGTTTTTGTCCTGGTAGTATATAAATCTTACACTTGGGGTTCTTTTTGATGAGGTTCTTTTTTTGTTGTTGTTTTTATTTATTTATTTTTCTCCTGTCATCTACTTTTGTTGGTCTTTTTGTTTGTCTGTTTTTGTTTGTATACTTCATAAATCTTACTTTGGGGCCCATTTGGGCTGGGGCTTCTCTTTTATTTTATCTTTCTTTTTTTTCCTGTCTCTCTCTCTCTCTTTTTTTCTTTTTTCTTTCTTTTGGGTGGGGACTCTTGATTGTTCAGAAGCCTTCCAGGGTGCACCTTGCCTGCACCACGGTCAATACATTCAGCTACACATCCATTCAGCCATCTCTCACCAAAATGACTAGGATGAGGATTGCCCAACAGAAGAAAAATTCAGAGACTGGGCCTCCTGCATCAGATCTATTGGATGTGGACATAGACAGTATGTCGGAAAGGGAATTCAGTCTAACAATTATTCAGGCAATAGCTAGGTTGGAGAAAGCCATGGATGACAAAATGGAATTGATTAGGGCAGAAGTGAAAGCCACCAGGGATGATGTTCACAATGGTCTCAATGAGTTACAATCGAATCTAAATTCTCTAAAAGCTAGGGTAACTGAAGCAGAAGATAGAATTAGTGATCTGGAGGACAAACAAAAAAAGGAATAGGAGGAAGCCTGGAACAAACAGCTTAGAAGCCACGAAAACAGAATTAGGGAAATAAATGACGCCATGAAACGTTCCAATGTCAGAATTATGGGAATCCCTGAGGGGGAGGAGAAAGAAAGAAGACTAGAAGATATAGTTGAACAAATTCTCCATGAAAATTTTCCCAATCTCGTGAATGGAACCAGCATTCATGTACTAGAGGCAGAAAGGTCTTCCCCCAAGATCATAGAATCTAGAAAGACCTCAAGACACCTGATGGTGAAAATGATGAATCCTGATTGTAGACAGGAGCTCTTGAAAGCAGCTAGGGCAAAGAAATTCCTTACATACAGAGGAAAGCCCATCAGAATAATGTCAGACCTGTCCACAGAAACCTGGCAAGCCAGAAAGGGCTGGCAAGAAAGGACTGGCAGTAAATGAGAAGAACATGCAACCAAGAATACTTTATCCAGGGGTGCCTGGGTGGCTCAGTGGGTTAAAGCCTCTGCCTTCGGCTCGGGTCATGATCTCAGTGTCCTGGGATCGAGCCCCGCATCGGGCTCTCTCCTCAGCAGGGAGCCTACTTCCCCTCCTCTCTCTCTCTCTGCCTGCCTCTCTGCCTACTTGTGATCTCTGTCTGTCAAATAGATGAATAAAATATTAAAAAAAAAAAGAATACTTTATCCAGCAAGACTGACATTCAAAATGGATGGAAAGATAAAGAGCTTCCAAGACCGGCTAGGTTTAAAAGAGTATGCGACCACCAAGCCGACACTGCAGGAAATATTAAGGGGGGTTCTATAAAAGAGGAAAAATCCTAAGAATATCATTGAACAGAAATATATGGAGACAATCTATAGAAACAAAGACTGCACAGGTAACGTGATGTCAATAAAAACGTATCAATAATCACTCTCAATGTGAATGGCCTAAATGTGCCCATGAAGTGACACAGGGTTGCAGACTGGATAAAACAACAGGACCCATCCATATGTTGTCTACAAGAGACCCATTTTGAACCTAAGGATACACCCAGACTGAAAGTGAAGAGATGGAGAAGCATCTTTCATGGCAGTGGGCTTCAAAAGAAGGCTGGGGTAGCGATTCTCATGTCAGATAAATTAGATTTTAAGCTAAAGACTGTAGTCAGAGATACAGAAGGACACTACATCATTCTTAAAGGGACTATCCACCAAGAAGATCTAACAATTGTAAGTATTTATGCCCCCAATATGGGAACAGCCAATTACATAAGAAAACTGTTAATCAAGATAAAGAGTCATATTGGGGAGGGTATGTGCTATGGTTAGTGCTGTGAAGTGTGTAAACCTGGCGATTCACAGACATGTACCCCTGGGGATAAAAATACATGATATGTTTATAAAAAATAAAAAAAATTAAAAAGATAAAGAGTCATATTGCTATGAATACATTAATAGTAGGAGGCCTAATAGTAGGAGACCACTCTCAGTAATAGAAAGATCATCCAAGCAGAAAATCAATAAAGAAACAAGAGCATTGAATGACACATTGGACCAGATGGACCTCATAGATATATATAGAACATTCCACCCTAAAACAACAGAATACTCATTCTTCTTGAGTGTACATGGAACCTTCTCCAGAATAGACCACATACTGGGTCACAAATCAGGGCTCAACCGATACCAAAAGATTGAGATTATTCCCTGTATATTCTCAGATCACAATGCTTTGAAACTGGAGCTCAACCACAAGGAAATGTTTGGAAGGAATTCAAACACCTGGAAGCTAAAGACCACCTTGCTTAAGAATGCTTGGATCAACCAGGAAATCAAAGAACTTAAACAATGCATGGAAACCAATAAGAATGAAGACACTTCTGTCCAAAACCTATGGGATACAGCGAAGGCGGTCCTAAGGGGGAAACACATAGCCATCCAAGCCTCCCTCCAAAAAATTGAAAAATCCAGAATACACCAGCTATCTCTACACCTTAAAGAACTGGAGAATCAACAACAAATTAAGCCAACTCCACCCACAAGAACAGAAATAAACTCAAATTGAGTTTTCTTTTTTTTCTTTTTAAAGATTTTATTTATTTATTTGACAGAGATCCCAAGTAGGCAGAGAGGCAGGTAGAGAGAAAGGGGGAAGCAGGCTTCCCGCTGAGCAGAGAGCCCGATGTGGGGCTCGATCCCAGGACCCTGAGATCATGACCCGAGCCGAAGGCAGAGGCTTTAACTCACTGAGCCACCCAAGGGCCCTGGGAAATAAACTCAAAATGGCTGAAAGACCAGGGTGCCTGGGTGGCACAGTCAGCTAAGCATCTGCCTTCAGCTCAGGTCATCATCTCAGGGTCCTGGGGTTGAGCCCCAAGTCAGGCTCCCTGCTCAGGAGGGCTCTGCTTTTCCCTTTCCCTCTGCCTTTCCCCCCACTCATTCCCATTCTCATTCTCATTCTCTCAAATCAATAAATAAAATCTTTTAAAAAATGGATTAAAGACCTAAATGTGAGATCGAAAACCATAAATATCCTGTAAGAGAGGATAGGCAGTAATTTCTCTGACATTGGTCATAGCAGCATTCTTCTGAGGCAAGGGAAACAAAAGCAACAATAAACAATTGAGATTACATCACAATTAAAAGCTTCTGCACAGCAAAGGAAACAACCAACAAAACCAAATGACAACCTACTGAATTGGAGAAGATATTTGCACATGACATCCAAGAAAGGGTCAGTATCCAAAATATGTAAAGAACTTACACAATTCAATTCCAAGAAAGGGTCAGTATCCAAAATATATAAAGAACTTACACAATTCAATACAAAAAAGACAATCCAATTTAAAAATGCGCAGAAGACGTGAACAGGCATTCCTCCAAAGAAGACCTACAGATGACCAACAGACACATGAAATGATGCTCAGTATCATTTATCATTAGGGATAATCAAAACCATAGTGAAATATCACCTCACATCTGTTAAAACAGGTAAAGTAAAATACTCAAGAAACAACAAGTGTTGGCGAGGATGTGGAGAAAAAGGAACCCTTGTACACTATTGTTGGGAATGTAAAATGGTGCAACCACTGTGAAAGACAATGTGGAAGTTCCTGAAAAAGTTAAATATAGAATTACTCTACTTCAGTAATCACACTACTGGATATTTACCCAGAGAATACAAAAACACTAATTTGAGGGGATATATGCACCCCTGTGTTTATTTCAGCATTATTTATAATAGCCAAACTATAGAAGAAACCCAAGTGTCCATCAATAGATGAATGGATAGAGATATGGTTTATATATATATGAGAGTGAGAGTGTGTGTATGGATGGATATGTATACATATATACTACATATATATGTATACAATTACACAAAGATGCATATATGTATGTGTATTGGAATATTATTCAGCCATAAGAAAAAATGAAATCTTGCCGTTTGCAACAACATGGATAGAGGTGGAGTATAATGCTAAATGAAATAAGCCAGTTAGAATAAGACAAATGCCATCGGATTTCATTTATGTGTGGAATTTAAGAATCAAAACAAGCAAATAATGGGGAAAAACACTCTTAACTATAAAAAACTAACAGATGGTTACCAAAGGGGAGGTGGATGGGGGGGGGGCGTGAAATAGGTTAAGGGGATTAGGAGTGTGCTTGTCTTGATGAACAAAGTAATGGATAGACTTGATGGTTCACTATGTTGCACATCTCAAACTGAATATCACTATATGTTAACTCCACTGGAATTTAAGGGGAAAAAAAGGAAAAAAATATGAAGGATTTTCAAGGTGATTTCAAAGTCCCTTTCTGGTTCTGGCTATCTATGCATTTTATCTTAACCTGAGTTTGCATGTACACTTTCAGAAAACTGACAATATAAAGTGTTAAATTCAAATTTTGTGTGAACTGTTCATATATAAAATCAGATTTCAGTGCTCCAAGTATTTAACTGGATTGTATAGGAGCTCAGCTATTTAAATCTTATTTAAAATGCTGAGAATGCCCTTTTATTTTCCCCTCAGTATACTGAGTAGTAAGTTAATTTAGATACATTTACTCATTGGACCCTCAGAATAGTCTGGTGAAATTATTAGTGTAGAATTTTCCTTATAGAGTTATAGAAAGTAGAACTCAGCTTAAGCAGGTTAGCTGTGTCATATATTTGAAAAACTGTGACCAGCTATGAAAAGCTGGATTATACACCTGGTTTCAAATTCTGCCCTGAAACTAAATAGCCATGTTGTTTTAGGGAAGTTACACTACTTCTCCTCAGCCTCTTCTGTATGTGGGTGTAATAAAAATAATACAATGTAGGATTATGATAGTCTAATAAACTATGTATGAAAACTGAATAATGCTATACCTGGGCCATGGATGCATGATTAATATTTTAAATTTTTATTTTTATTTATTTTTTATTTTTTTATTTTATTTTATTTTTTTATAAACATATTTTTATCCCCAGGGGTACATGTCTGTGAATCGCCAGGTTTACACACTTCACAGCACTAACCATAGCACATACCCTCCCCAATGTCCATTACCCCACCCCCCTTTCCCGACCCCCTCCCCCCAGCAACCCTCAGTTTGTTTTGTGAGATTAAGAGTCACTTATGGTTTGTCTCCCTC